>JAYMTN010001932.1:0-11856 GCA_036897425.1 Erodium trifolium
AAGAATTGGCATCACTGATTCTGTAGTTTCTTATTTCGCTCGTGTGCTAATTTATGTTTTTCAAGATCAGCGATACACAAGCGACCATCAATACGAGTCCAAGGGCGCCAGAATCCCTGCGGGGATTCCGGACAATACCTTACACTCAGGGTCTGCGACCGAACTTAGAAAAAAAACATTATATTTATGTTTCATTAGCATGATTAATAAAATTATCTATGTTTTCGTTTAAAAAAAACAATGCTGAAAGCAGGCCCGACAGCTCAGCCCACATAAGATTTCCAGGTCCGGAAAAGCTCGGTCCCTCTCTTCCGCTTCTGACAAACGAATTCAATAAAAGCCAAAGAAAACGGAACGCAGACCAAATAGATCCTCTCTTCTTTCTCTCTCCGAATCAATCTGATACCAAATCACCAGCTCTGGTTTCGTGACGCTGGTCGGAGATCTCGCAGAAATGGCACCAGTCTCAGCTCTCGCCAAGTATAAGCTCGTCTTCTTGGGCGACCAATCAGTCGGTAAGACCAGCATCATCACCCGCTTCATGTACGACAAGTTCGATACCACATATCAGGTAATGTCTGCCTAATTTACCTTACCAAGATCTAAATCATACCAACTCTTTTTCTCCTTTGTCTTCAAATTTGAATTGGTGACTTCGCTGAAATTTTAATTGTTCAGTCTGGTTTGATGATCTCTTAGCATTGAGAGGTGATGCTATGTTAAGAGAGACAAATTGTGTGCCTGGATGGCTGATTTTGGAGCTTTGGTGTTTTATTTGGTGTTTTCTTTTAATATTGCACCTATTTCCCTCAATGGAGTTGCATTCTTAACCCATGGATTGGTTCGTTTTAATGAAGTAGGCTTCTATAATTATGCTCTAAGATTAGCTATTTCAAATGTTTGGACTTATATGGTAATTGATGACCAGGCTACAATTGGTATTGATTTCCTATCAAAGACGATGTATCTTGAAGATCGTACTGTCCGTCTGCAGTTGTGGTAAGTGTCTGAACCTGAAATTATGTTATTCAAATTAAGTCTATGTCTATCTCAAGTCTCAGATCATTGTAATCTTACCTTTTATATGTCTCCATGGTCTATTGCTTTATCTAAAATTATGTTTCATATTGTAATAATAAGAGAGGGAATGAGAATTAGTTTACATTCCATCTACCTTCAGAAATTCTTAGCAATAAACACTTCTTTTAATTTTATTAGCCAGAGGATCAAGACTTTTTTTACTATCGGATCTTCCATAGAGAGGCACAAGTTATACTTTAATTATTGAGCAAGAACTCAACTCTTTGACCGATGTTTAGTTAACATAAATATCTGTTCAAACACAAGATGAACCATAATGGTATGTAATTCCACATGGTTATGATTTATGAATAAAAGTACATTATGGCTTCTTTTTTAATTATAATACAACTTAGCATCAACCATAGTTGACTGCGCTTTCTGTGACAAAGCTATTACTTTTCTTCTGTTCTGAAGTTTTACCTTGTGAAATATTGATCCTTGTATATTTTATATGCTTACAGGGATACCGCTGGTCAGGAAAGATTCAGGAGTCTTATTCCAAGCTACATTAGGGATTCATCTGTTGCAGTCATTGTGTTTGATGTAGCAAGTATGTAGGCTTTTTGACCTTTGATTATTGTTCTTTCTTATAGTATTCAAGAACAATAGTCAAATGACATTTTATTATATTTTTTTTTTGCAACTGTTTTCTTCTAAGGTTGTGCCTATTGCTCATGTTTGAGATGAATTGGCTAACTTATTCTCATTGTGACATGTCTCTAACTTGCTGTTTTGGGGGTGTGCTTCAGTGAACTATGAGTTCGATTATGACTATTATATTCCTTTTGTGATTTAGGCCGGCAAACTTTTCTGAACACCTCAAAATGGATTGAAGAGGTTCGGACTGAGAGGGGCAGTGATGTCATTATAGTCCTGGTTGGAAACAAAACCGACCTCGTTGATAAGAGGTAGACATTACATGAAATCCTATTTTATTCAAGGTCATATCTGCCTTTTTCTTATTCTTTTTCTATTATTTTTGTTTTGTAATGCTTTTTTTCTGCATTGATGATACGATACATTGAACTTATAAAGGTATCATTTCTTGCTACGAGCACGTAAACTATATGGGGAATGTGGATTGGTGAGAGGACAAATACCCCTTTCAAAAGTTGCAAGATTTTCAACTCCAAATATGTTATGTTCCGATTGCGGGACTCATGCCGTCCTTTATCAATGCATTTCTTTCTGTCTGATAATAAGTCATGTCCTTCTGTTATGCTCACTCTCCTTTGAGAATTCATGGATATGCCCCTGTCTAAGATCACAAAGTTTATTTGATTATTTCATCTAATAAGAGCTTTAGGGTATTACCTAATGGAATTTACATTTTGTTAGAAAAATTAAGGCCTTGAGGGTTCTGAATGCTTTCCTATTTTGTTAACCAGTGCTTTTCAATATGATTTCACTGCACATTAATAGCAAATAACAATAACCCCGTGTGTATGATTGTACAGACAAGTCTCTATAGAAGAGGGAGAAGCCAAAGCACGTGACCTTAATGTCATGTTCATTGAAACCAGTGCAAAAGCTGGCTTTAATATAAAGGTATACATCTGCAGCATTGCTTCCTTGTTCCAACATTATCATTTTTAGTTTGCTACTAAGGTATTTTGGATTACAATTTGACATGTTTATAGTTAAATTTAACGTATTTAAAAACTAAAACTCCATATAGGATATGTTCATGAGGTCTGCTTTGGGACTCAATCTGTAGATTTTACCTTGGGGAAAGCATATTTAAAGAACAAACATTGTCTTAGATGAGATGTGGTAAATATTAAGTGAAGAGTTCATTACTAGAATGACTATTTGGCGCTTTCTCTCTTTAATAGATATTCTTATGTACCACAAGCACTTGAACTTGGGTCCATGAGACCAGGGTTCAAGTCTCAGCAGCAAAAAAAAAGATGTTCTTATGTTACATACAATTATTAAGGCTGGTAGGTTTGGATACCACGTGTACCTTTAACCTTAATTCATTGGTTAATTGTGGTGCAGGCATTGTTTCGGAAAATTGCTGCAGCTTTGCCAGGAATGGAAACGCTTTCTTCAACAAAACAAGAAGATATGGTTGACGTGAACTTGAAGACTTCCGGTAGTGCTTCGAATTCTCAACCTAAGGCTGGTGGATGCTCTTGTTGATGCAGTCTTGGCTGAGACGTTTGGCACGCTAGGCTTTGTATCTTGCTGATTGGTTCCTCAACTGTTTGTACCTCGGATTGATATATTTCTCTAGCCATTCATTTATTTTTCTGTTTGTATCTTGTCACAAATGTGTTCTGGTTGATTGAAATCGAGGGCGAGTTGCTGAAGACCTAGGAGTAGAAAAAAAAAACTCAGGGATGTGAAAATTTTGTTATATTGGATTGGTTTGATCATAACTAGTGTGATGTTTATGGAGACTTTTTACCTTGAATGGATATTTTATTCATTCTTGTATTGCCATGCTCCATAATGTGTGGGTCACGCATTACTTGTCAACCATGTAGGAAGGGATAGCAATAGGCCTTCATGAATTGGTTAATGACATAAAACAGCTTTCTGAGAAGAAGAAAAAAAGTGTTTTGTATTACACTTGTGTCTTGGACAATATTTGGTATTACCAAAACCACACCCCAAAAAATGTGGAAATGTGGAAAATTCGTAAGGCCTTTATGGGATACGTTTAGTTTTTAGTAACGGCAAACAATATCCAATACACTGCGTCATGCAATACACATTTTTATAAGTGTTGCACAATTCCTCATAGATTTTGTGTTCATTGTCTCAGACTCAATCTTCTCTTTGTGCCTTTCAAAAATAAGTTACTTAGAGTGAAATTATCGTTTTTCGAAATACATTTGAAAGACGGTTTTTTTTCTTCATATATGATAAGGTGGGACGGGTGGGGTATAGCCTCTTTGATCTCGATAGAGGATCTTGAACCCCATTTCCATTTTGATCACATCGAAGACATCGGGTTTCAGTCAAATTCAACACATAGGACCAAAGCAAGAGGCAATGTTGGATGCTAAATACAAGCAAGCACTTTTGAATCTGATTCCAATTGAAGACATGGCCCCAAAACGAAGACGAGTTTGCATTGCACAAGTAAACAACACCCACAATTGACATTTTGAGGACGCCAAATCTGACTACAACTCTCTATACATGACATTGACAATGACATGGATGTTTGGTTTCTCTGCTGCCTCCCAAATCCACTTGACTTGTGACAAGAATTAGGCTGTATTCTCATATTAGTCTCACAAGCATGATATAATTGACTTGCACTTTCATACCCTCATGTTTAAAACACCATAAACCCATTTAAATAAACCCACTTTCATCCTCTTATCCATGGAGACTGCTCTCGAGATCCAACGACAAATTTCAGTAGCCGATGAAGGAGCTCGAAACCAGAACAGAGAGACCAAGAAACTGCAACTTCCGAGACTGGTACACTACAAGTGGTGGCTCCGAGTGACCCTCTACACCGTCTTCCTCCTCGCCGGCCAATCCGCCGCCACTCTCTTGGGAAGACTCTACTACGACAAAGGCGGCGACAGCAAATGGATGGCCACCTTCGTCCAGTCCGCCGGCTTCCCCATCCTCCTCCCACTCCTCCTTCTCTTCAAACCGCCACCAAAGCTACCGGACGTTCCGGTCACCCTTGTCTCTCTGTACCTCGCCTTCGGCTTGCTCTTGACCGGCGACAACCTGATGTACTCCTACGGCCTCCTCTACCTCCCCGTCTCCACCTACTCTCTCCTCTGCGCCACCCAGTTGGGCTTCAACGCTCTCTTCTCCTTCTTCCTCAATTCCCAAAAGTTCACACCTTTTATCCTCAACTCCTTAGTCCTCCTCACCGTCTCCGCCTCCCTCCTCGCCGTCAACTCCGACTCCGAGAGCTCGGACGGAGTCTCCAGGGGGAAGTACGTCACGAGCTTCCTCTGCACGCTCGGCGCGTCGGCTTTCTACGCTCTGTACCTCTCTCTGGTTCAGCTCTCGTTCCAGAAGATCATCAAGACCGAGACTTTCTCGGCCGTGCTGGATATGCAGATATACCCGTCGTTTGTGGCGACTTGCGGGTGCGTTGTGGGGCTTTTCGCGAGCGGAGAGTGGAGGGGTTTGGGGAAGGAGATGGAGGGCTACGCTGAGGGGAAGGTGTCTTATGTGATGACTCTGGTTTGGACTGCTCTGACTTGGCAGGTTTCTTCGGTGGGTCTGTTGGGGTTGATCTTCGAAGTGTCGTCTCTGTTCTCTAATGCTATTAGTACTCTGGCTTTGCCTGCTGTTCCTGTTCTTGCTGTCGTGTTTTTAAAAGATAAGATGGATGGAGTGAAGGTTATGGCTCTGTTGCTGGCTCTTTGGGGCTTCGTTTCCTACCTTTATCAGCATTATCTGGATGATCGGAAATCTAAACCCAGAACCATTGCGAGTGAAGAAGAACCTTCAGGCAATCCAGTAGAGGTTTGTTAATGTCAAGGCATGAAAATGGCATTAACGAGTACAATAAACCCTACCTTTATTTGTTGACAGGAAGTCACTCATTCCACATTTTTTGATGTAACATTTGATATGTAGATTTAAATGAAACAACTTTTCATCAGACGGAATCGATCAAAATGGAGTATTGGGTTAGAGATGCCTTAAGGGAATGTCTTGCACCCTAAAGGCAGTATCGTAGACACAAACCAAAATCTGATACCATGATATAAACCAAATTTCAACTAAACAGGTCAAGCTAGTGTGTACAAGCCAAATTTCATACTTGATTGAAGGCCATGCATTGGTTTTGCCTTACATTTCAAAAATCACATGTCTGCAACAGACCATAGATAAGCTTCCCTCTCAGTGGCTTGTTTTTCATTTGTTCTCTTGAACATTTGCTTCTCGAATCCTATATCAAGTTAGAACAGCGTGTACTAGTTAGTTTTAAATAGTAGGTTCCAAACATTAAGCATGATGTAGAGTTTTGGACTCACCGGTGCTGCGATCAACTCCATCCCAATGTCTTCCAGGTCTTATACCGTATCTATTTGGTGCTGCATCAAAACCTCTTTTCATCCAGCTGTGAGAGGGTATTTCTTGGGGAACTACAAATCCAGACTCTTTCATCTTCTCACTATCCCCCAAATTTGCAAGGGTTGGCTCTGAGTACTTTTTCTGCCATGTGTGAAAAAGATGTGTTCAAGTCAATACTACACCCGTAATTATAATCTATGGCTGTTAGGTAGTCAAGTATAGAGGATTTACCTTGACCAAATGTGCCATAGGATCACCCCATCTTACTCTCTCCTTCATCATATTATCCAGCTCTGGATCATCCCTGCAAACAGAAGATCGAGCCATAAATTACTAAGATCGTCTATAGGTATATGATCTGCCACAAACAATACATCAAAACCACTACGAGAAGAGCAATAAGACTTTATGTCCACAACAAACGAGTATGATGGAAGAACAAAACAAAGGATAGCACAAACTCAATTACCACCAAGTGGTGCTGAAAGATAGATCTTCAGCAGAATGATCAGGGAGACCCGTTGGGGTCAGTACAAGCATAACCACCCAAAACATTTCACTTGCTCATACATGCGTATTGGTCATAAATAGTGATTACCATGACTTCTAGATATGACAAAGTCGCAGTCTCATATAAGCACACATGGTAAAGGGAGAAAGATATTAACTTCTGGAAAGTAACATGAAACAGAAGGACCGCTAAAAATAAAAATGACTTTGGCAAAGTTTATTATCGAAGATGCTTATACAAGCCAATTTATAGATGGCAAGCTAAATAATTAATTAACCAATACATAACAATTATCAATAGATTAAATGAAAAAATTCAATTTAAGCATCATTTGATATCTCAAGTTTTACCTTGTACGTGCAAATGGTTTCTCCTTCTCAAGCTCTAATGCTTGCAGCTTAGCTTCAGCTTCACGCTTCTGGGCCAATCCCTTGCCCCACTCTAACTTTATTTCCTGATAAAAAAAACTATTAGTAAAAATTGATTATAGTATTAGTAACAAGAAAAAACACAACGCAATATGCTTCAAGATCTTATAATCGTTTCCTCAGCATCAATCCATTCATTTCCTATTTGGTACCAATAAAAGTAATGCAGGTAATATTCCATTTAAAAGTTTGCATGACCATTTCAATAATGGATATAACTCGACATACTCAATCATGACCTTGAAAAGTACCTTTGGCTTTTCTTCTACTTTCTGTCGTGATTTCAAGAATTCGTCCTTCGATATCCGTTGTCCTGTAAGAACAATAGTAAAGCATTAGGCACCACCAAAGAGAAGAATCAATTAGGATATGATATTCCCAAACCTTTTTTATCTCGATAGACAGGTTCAGCACCCCTTCCACTCATAGAAGGATCCATCTCCTGAAACCTGCAATAGATGTATATACATAAACTTAATAATTATCGAACCAAGAAAACCAATATCGTACAAGAAAGTATCCAATTTTATATCTAAACTTCACATGAGAATGTGATATGAGGAAATTAGACCAATCAAAGAGCCACTGAAAAGAAACAGAGACTGCAAAATTATATTGCATCAGCAAGGATCACCGATCACTAAGTATTGCCACATGAACCAATGACGAAGTGGAAGTTATTTCATGGTACAAAAGATTTCAATTCTTCCATTTCCACCATAGATTCATGTCGGTGGCATAGAAATATTAACTTTAACATTTCCAGTATAGCAAAGATATGATGAAACCTAGACCGCTTCCAAATTCAACTATGTGAACTAAAACATCTTGTAACTAAGCTGTAATATGTTACTGTAGACTTGCAGTTGTGCATTGAAAGAGACCCCTTTAACAAGATTATGCACAGGAAGGCACAAAAATTATATTAGTGAATAGCAATAAAAACAGGTCAAGTAGAGAATCAGAAAAGCAATGCAAAATAATTACCTCGACCACTCATCTTTCTTAGTTTTAGCTATCTCGTTGCTGATGTCCCGACCAGAAATCAAACCTGTTTTCGGCCGTGTTGTCTCAGGAGCCTGAACAGATGATTTCTTGCGGCTTTTCCTTGGTGGAGAAAGGTCTGAAAGCGAAGACACAAATGAGTAATCAACCTAAATGTCTACATGAGCATTGAATAGAGAGATCAGTTAAAAAGACTTACCAGCATCCTTCTTGCTTTTCCTTGGTGGTGAAAGATCTGAACCATGGGATGCACGTGAACTAAAACGACTTTGACGAGGAGGAGAAAGGTCAGACCCAAAATCTCCTTTATCAGGTTCAGGTGATGGGGAATGAAAGCGTTTTCGGTGTTGCCTCGGAGGTGACAAATCAAGATCTTCTCTGGCAGGTGTGTCATTACGGACTCTGCGCCTACGAGGGGGTGAAAAATCAGCATTTTCATCCTCTTTCTTGTTGTTACCGGATGGCCTCAGTCCAGGCTCAGGTGAAGGTGTATCATTCCTAGCAATACGTTTGCGAGGTGGTGATAAATCAGACTTTGCATGTGGTTCAGGTGACAAATCAGTGTCAGAAGGCGTGTCATTTCGTGTCTTTCGAGGTGGAGACATATCAGAATTCTCCATATTAGACTCTGCTCGTTTAGGAGAGAGTGAAACCCAACCACTTCCATCCTCTGATATTGCATTATAAGAACGACGCAACCTCAGCATCTCTAGCCTCTTCATTCGCTTGACTTCAATGTCTTCCTCAACTTGGGGCTTTGCCTCATCTATAAAAAAAAGTGCGCACTTTTAGTTAACAAAACGAGACTCTGAACAAAATGCCAAAAACCAAGTTATAGGAAGAAAATTCTTTACCAGCTGAATCATCACTTTCTTCTTCAATGTTTACCGGCTTCTGCCAAGCGGGATCTTCATCGACAACTAGAACTCCCTTCACTTCGGGTTTAGCTCTCTTCTTTTTCTTCTTCTTCTTTTTCTCTTCCTCCTCAGTACTTCCATATCGTTTAAGATATTCTTTCAGTGAACTGGACCCAGAAGCTGCCATTGTTGATGGCTTCCCTGACATCATAGTTGGATAACATCTCATTAACACTATCAAATTAAAGCGTGAATACTTATAAAACTCTGAGACTACACTGAAGAACAAATGCAGCACAGACAAGAGGTTATTCACACAGCGGCAAGTACCAAGCACAATAGGAAGTTCAGAACATTCAACCAACCATTTTCTGATACAAAACTTCAACTGGCATAGTCAATATTGATATTATAACTATAAAGATAATCAATCTCATTACCAAGGTTGCAAAAAACGCTAGGTGCTAGTCAGGCGGATAGGGCCTCCAAGAATTAATCGGATTTGTATTTTCTTAATCTTTAATAAATACATAATTATACAACCAAAATATAAATTATACCATATAAAAATTATAATAGCAAATATTCAAGTACTTGATAAGAAACTGGCCATATAAATTAAAAACAAATTCTTAAACCAAAAGCGTCAATAACCTGATCCAAATGATCAAGACACTACTAACAGAAACATAAACAGACCATCAGATTAGACACAAACAGAAACATAAACATACTATCAGAAAGCATCCAAACAAAATCTAATTGATCGAAACATTAACAAACTCAAATGAAGCCTATATCAACGAAAATAATTATCACTCATTGCTCACTCTGGACATAGCAAGACAACTAAGACCATCAGATTAGGGATGGCAAATGGGCGGGTATGGGGCAGGATCATAATCCCTGTTTCCGCCCCGTTTACCATCCTAGTCCCTATACCCGCCCCATACCAGTTTGGCCCCATTTTTGTCCCACCCCATTTTCGCCCCATACCCATTTGGGTACCCACGGATACCCATTTTCGCCCATATTAAAATCAATCTCTTTTAACTTTCTCACCATATGGAGCCTTCTTTTAGCCATCTTTTTTTACTCTAACAGTTAAAATTACAAGCAATATAATCATAAGTTTTGGACTCTAACAAATTCCCCAATTGTAAAATGAATAAAACCTCCCAGCAAGCATCACTCAAATATCTGCAAAATACAAAGCAGTCTAAATTGAAGCTTTACTCATCAAAACACAGCAAACAAATGGAATACATGTGAATCAAAGACAAACCCAGAAACATAAAGGTCAATCTTGACCAATTGGTTGAATCTGTCACTAGAAAACAATAAATAGCAGGAGAACTAGTCCCAGAAGTTGCTGGATCTCAAACCAATGACTAACATTAAAAAAAAAAACATGAGCAGTATAGAGAATAATAAGTAGAAGTTAAATTGATGCAAAGCTCATCAGAACTGAATAATTCAACAAATACCCAAGTGAGTAAAAGCGAAGAAAATCTGAGATCTCGACAACTGAAGCGCAAAGAAAAAGAGGAGCTGTGAAGAGTAGAAGAGATCAAAGGTTTGATTTTTACTTCTACTTGTATACTTACCAGCAAAACCCAGCTGTGAAAAATCAACCAGAAACGGATGTACTTGTCTTTTGTCAACATCAATCAAACCATTTTATATCTTTATATACTTTCAATCTACAACGAGAAAAAAAAAGAACAATTCTGGAGAAGAGAAGAGAAGACAAGGCTTGTGTTGTGGGAGCGTTTGGACTTTGTATTGGTGTATAGGCTGAAGAAGAACCTGTGAACATGCTACTGACGAAGATAGGGTTAGGAGGGTAAATGGGTACCCATACCCAACCCGTACCCGCCCCATACCCAAAAAACCATTCATACCCGAATATAACCCGATTGGGTCAAAAAATCGGGTACCCAACAGGTACGGGCTTTTTGCCATCCCCACATCAGATAAGATCAACTACGTATCAAACCATGTCCTCATAGGGAAGATATTATACACTTGACTGATTTTGCCGGTCATCATGCAGAGTTGCAGGCAACAGACATAGACTAAAACTAATCGTTTTCATACAAAACCCAGTAAAGAAAGTTACAGCAAAAACTATCAATATTTCCTATACCTAGTATCAACCAAACTGAAACCCCAAAAGGCACGAAGAGATGAGCGGACAAATAGACGATGGAGGAGTTAGCCACGACGGTGGCCAAGAAGCAATTGCGTCGGAAGTCACGGAAGATTTGGGGATTTGGAGGCTTCTTTTCGGTGTGCGTCTATTCAGATTTAGGCTTAGCATAGGTGTGCTTTATTTTACAAGTATTTTTTTAAAATGAGATGTTAAAATAAATTAGGTTTAAAATCATTGATAGCTATACTTAACTATCCACGTTTAAAACTTAACTTTACCTAACTATTAAAAGAAATTGACAGAAGTGTCCCATAGAATTTAAAAAAAAAAAACTTATTATCACTCAAATTTTCAAAAAAAAATGTCATTCAATTAAATTTATCTAAGATTTTGCCTTTTTCATTATTTTTGTAAATTAAAGGACTGGAAATGGTTCCCAATCTACAATATTTCTGGGTAAATTTTGCTTGCTTTGTTAGTTTGTTCTAGATCCATGTTTATGCAATTGCTTTATTGTTGTAAGTATATAAAAGGGAAAATTACAAATGACTACCCTTAAGTTGACACGTTTAATCGATGTTTACCCTAAAGTACAAAAATTACCGATGCATACCCTGAAGTTACAACTCGTAACCAAAAACCCCTTCCGTCAGTTTACTGTTTATTTTTTCAAAAATGTCCAAAATACCCTTAGTTTTATATTTATTTAAAAGTAAAAAATAGAAAATAAAACCTAATCTAAGAACAGATAGTACACTACACTAGGGCTGGGCAAACTAAACCGAAAAAACCGAAACCGACCGGCAC
>JAYMTN010001933.1:0-11855 GCA_036897425.1 Erodium trifolium
TGATCTAAACTCTTATCGCGGACCCATAACACGTTCGATCACACAGGGAGGTAACATAAATTGTTAAAAAGTGTCCTCATGAATTGTTCACAGGCGTAAAATAACCCTTTTGAGAAAACAGGTACTATGCATTACATTATGAAATGGCCACGTGCAGAAACGTTGGTAATTCATAAGGCCCCATACTGGAAAAGAGGTCGACAGAAACCAAATTTCCGTTATTTTTTACTAATGGAGAACCATACCCAATTCATAGTGCAATGCATAACATGTTTTTTTCTTTTCCAAATGGGTATTTTTCGTCCATGATCTGGGATAACGAGTTATCTCCTTCCTTAGGCCGTCTTGCTGTGACAAGGCGTAGATATGCCAAGGAAATATAACGGGATTGTGACGTACAGTGAACCACAAGGGATTTTAGACGAAGAGAGGCGTGTGTACCTAGACTTAAGGCCTCACATTTTATGTCTCAATATCTCCGTAGCCAAAGTAGATAACTTGTTATTTCATTTCTTTTAAGGGGTAAATAAGAATTACAGTTTTTACAAAATGTGGAAAATACAACATCCTATTCCCGTAGCTCCTATTTTAGCATCAGAACTTCAACATTAGGAAAGTTGATGATCTATATGAAGTCGAAATAGAGATGACGTCAAAACCAAACTCACTCTTATGGAACCATGTAATACCTTTGTAAGGCCGAGGACATCCTAGTCTAAAGTTCTTGACCTAACAAGATAATTGTTTGAGAGCATGTGATGGTGACAAAGTCTGACCACCACCTTGTCAGATCTAAAGTAGCGAAGCAGATGATCCTCTTTCTCTTAGTGAGGAACAAGTCCGTTAGTGGCAACGAGAAGGGTGTAGTACGCATGACGCACAGACTCCGTGGAAGAAAATGCCTCTTAGTAGTAGCGAGAAAAACATTTTTATACACTAGACACTAGGAGTATTGACATGCCTGCATAATAACTCTTCATATGCCATTGAGTTCAAGCACGGTTTTTGCGACCCTATTTCCCAACTCCAACATGTCTTTGGACAATCTACAAATCATCGACCGCCTTAAGGTCCAGCACTCCAGCTATAGATGACTGGAGCCCATAGGTCAACGACAATTGCATGGCAACGCTTCACAACAAAATGACGTACATACCAAGCATTCTCTCTTAATCCAGACAGAAGCAAATGGAAGCCCCTCATTTATACACGTAAGGTTCTTCTGAAATCTTGGATTATCAACTACGAAAACTCCATGAATGAAGGCACCTCATCCCGTCAGTGAATTCCACTATCTCCAAAAGGAGAAGCAGCGAAGTTGAAATCTCTTCCAAGAAAGGGTCATAAGTTCTGCTGCGTGTGTAATTGTGAGAGTTTCTCGGAAGCAGATTCTAAAGAAGAAGATTTGCCTAATTGAAATAGAATATGTGGCATCCACGACTGAAACAAAACTATAAGACTGGAGTTCCATAGGTCGATCTCTTGGGGAAACCAATTGGAAGGTCTTTCGAGCACTATGTCTTGTACCCCAAAAAAGAAGCCCTCAGACAAGATCGGGAGTGCTACTGGTTTTCGGCCATCCTCATCCCAGGATTCAGATTTTCCTCTTCATGAGTACGAGCAATAATACATCACGCTTTGAAGACCAGGAACCCAACTATCAGAAACCCAGATGGTTTGACTAAGAAAACTAATGCCGTAAAGGCAATCCTATTAGAGAACACGTCGGTCCAAAACTCTGTTAAAAAGGATTGACAAAAGAGTTAGTGTCATGGACAAGACCGTGAGCAAGCTACAAGTGAAAATGATGGTTTTCCATCATGAACCATACAGTTGGTAACCTCTGCCTTAAAGGAAGACTCTACTCTGTTTAGAAAGAAAGAAGCAGAAAAGTAGCTGAAAACTCCGTGTGACACCATCGCTAGACAACCGAAGGTCCCAGAGTTCTCTTAGGACATCCTTAATCCCTATCCAGTGTACACTCTGCCCTATAGTTGTTCAGTCACAACCATTCATGATTCATCCTATCGCATGATCTAAGCCCGTTCAGCTCATCTTTCTTCCTCTCAACCAGGAAGATTGAAGAACATCTCTCTTAGAAAAAGCTTATGCCGATGGATAAGAAGTTCCAAAAGACCCACAGCCGATGGATAAAAAGTTTGCATATCTATCTTTGTGTCAGTCTAACCCTTTGATCCAGCGAACTTCTGAGTGGTTGTACTCATAAGTGTTTGTAAACAACCCCAGTGGATTCATTCTATTTCCAGTCACCTTTAATTTTGTTACTGAACACATTAGACTCAACTAAGCACACTGTAGTAGCACTTTATATTTTATTTGGAAATTTTCTTATTATGAATACAAAATTTGTCAAGTTTACTAATACCTACTATGTATGAAAAACACACAAATCATTCCAATAAAAAATTTAGAGCATGAGAAACACTCTCAAACCTTGGAGGGGCATATATACATACCTTTTTGTTAGGACATCGATATGATTAAAATCCCTTGCAATATTATCAGCTAGCTTATCCATCTGCTTCCTTGGAAGATCTGACATCAGGAGGATCCGCTGCTTCCTGAGCAGAGAGAAAGGAATCACATGCATAACATTCACAGACAAAACAGATAACAATAACTGCAGCCTTAGAAGGATCAATTACCTTGCTGTAGCAGTACCTAAGCGGACAGCGTACTCATGATACTTATTAAGCTGTTTAAGTATGAAGTTTAGATGACTGTTTACCCCGCAAATAATAATATGATCTGTTTCAAGGACTTGCATTTGTGCTCCTTCTCTCATCTTTTGCATATTATTCTGTTAAACGATGGCCATGAGGACGTTATTTGTAAGCAATGACTCATGTACTTGTTTCTTGATTCAAGACTTACCCTGAATTGTTCAGTCATCGTGCTCAATAGGCGAGAATAAAATAAAATGCCCCATATGGCAAGAATAAAACCAATGACACGTTCACCTCGTGTTCTTTGCTGTAGATCAGTTAATATATAATAAGCAGTAAAACATATATTATATACTTACAATTATAATTGTGAACCAATTTATCCAAATTGCAAAAAAGAGCAACACACCCTTAAATGGGTAGACGATGAACATAGGCATGCCCAAGCCTCCCATAAGCAATCCTCCAGAGATTGTGTACTACCCCTGTGTTAACAAAGTAGGACATGCCCAGGTTAACAAGCACACAAAAAGCACGTACAATTGTTACACTTACTACAACCCTAAAGCACGTACAATTGTTTTATTGATCGGCAATAAAACAATAATATTAGAGATATTGAAGAGCGAGCAACATACTATCAGCCATGAAACATGGTAGATACAAGGAGAGAAGAATTGCAGAACAAGTGACATTTGATTGAGTGATACAAAAGAGGTGATATTGCTAGATATTTTTTAGAACAATGTGAGCCAAATCATTTTCTTATTTCTTCCACTTTTTTCAAATAAAACTATGGAAGAGGGAAAAGTAAGGAATTACTATCTTCAGTGATCTCCGTACTGTAGACTCCAAATCACGATACATAGCTGGATACTTAGACATTATGAAACAGAGCAAAGTTGACCCGATATAATGTGAGAGAAGTCCCACAAGAATATTGAAGAAAAGAAACACAGTGTAGGTTACCTGAACTTGAAGAACAAGAAACCGCCAATGAGAACAAAAGAAAAGCATGCTGCAAGGAGAACAACAAAGAACCTACAAAAAAAATTCATAAAGAGTCGTCAAAAAAAGTGAAGAGGACATTAGAAGTAAAACACCAGAAATTTAAGCTAGCAATGAGAAATATATACCAAAAGTAATCATATAATAGACCTTAAGTCCTTGATCTGCACAGGACTTTAACGAAATTTAGAATACGGTACAGGCATTGAAGTCATTTAAAATGTAGACCACACATCTCGGGATCTTTTGGATTAAAGTCTTGCCTTGAAATGTACAAGACCTAGATATTGGTAGTAAGAAAAGGTGCTTCACCTAAATACATTTTGATACCACACACCATCCCGATAGAATAAAACTCACATTCAGTTATAACCCTCAAAACTGCACCCTGAACTTCAAATCCTATGGCATAAGAATAACCCAACACATTATCACCTCCTCTAAAGCTGCCAAGCTGTCATTCCGAAACCAGGATGGGTGCAAGAATAATGAATTCAATACAAACTTTAAATACAAACCTATTACCGTAAAGTACTTCAACTTAAATTTCACTAGAGGAAAGAAAAATAAGATAATTTCACCTTGACAGATACAATTATTAAGATTATATAATTTCACTTCAACTACCACAAACTCTGCTCAATAGCTGAAATGTCAGACTCTGAACTCCTTGATACATTCAGGAACACAGATAAGGCGGATTTATAAATGTCACTTACGTGGCAACATTTCTCTCAACTTGCATGTTGAATAAGTAGAGCAACCTTGCAAAGCTCCACCTAACATCTTGAACCCAAGGAAAGGACACATTCAGCCGAAGGGGAGTTGGTTTATTCAAGGAATTCGACATACAAGCAAAAGGTAAGCTTGTCAGCCCAGAAGTCAAAACCACATGGGGATACAAGTCTTGGACCATTTTTATCAATAGGTTTACAATGTTCAATTTTGTTAGTCGGACTACAAAATATGATGAAATAGATTGCATCAACATTTCAGCAGGACCCTGCACAGTTAAAGAAATCGCATGAACATATTGAGTAAAAAAAACTGAACTGAAGAGAACACATCTTTGAATTTATTTGTTTTAAGATGCATGACAAAAAGCAACTAGATACTGTAATAAGAGTGACTTCAGATTTTATATCATCTAGTTATTCACATACACAAACATGTTATCTGGTGAGATTGGACATCATATTATTTAACTTATAACTCGATGCCATAAGTATATATAACAAAAATTACAGTTTATGGTTTGGTTTATAAACCAAAAAAGTGATGTTGATGATAAATATGTATGAGAAAGTACATTCTACGCATGAAGCAAAACCAACATGAATCTCGTTTCTAATATTAGTGTGGAAGTGGAAGTATGTAATATAATACATGCCAGCAGAGGATCTATCTTTGAAATCTGTTTCATCTTAGACTCTTGCTTTTGGTACCTGAGGACAGTCATTCTTTTTCATCCTAAAGTAGTTGACAACATTATCATCATCAGGACCCACACAGAACACAGAATCACATATGTCCCCTGTCCTTGCACAACTAGCGTCCAATTTTCCTGGGGAAAAGATAATACAAATCAGTTATCATCTAAAGAAATGAAAGAACATCAAATATTCACATTAGATACCAAAAATATTGAGGCTTTTGATGCTCTCTATATATTCCCCCGTTCCAAAATACATGTTTCATACCCTCATGATCTCTAGTGCTACCCACTAAGTGGATGCAACCAACTCAAAACGAGGACAATATTGTTGGTACATGTATATTATTGGTCATCCACATATAACTCACTTCCTCAAAAGGAAGGTGAACCCTTATTTTAGGACATTTGATTTGGGAAGTAGGACACTTGTTATTACTTTTTAAATAGGTATGAATGCTAGTCACTAGACAAAACCTGCGATGTAGCCCTTCTTTGATTTCTCCTTTTTCTATCAGACTGATTATAACTCACCCCCTTTGTGTACAAGAAAGTTTTGCACATGTAATGTTGAAGACTTGATCCATCTAAGTTTGCATGACACTGATTTCCTGAAAAGCATCTACTATAAAGTCAGATGAAAGCACTTGACATACAAAACTTAGCCATCTTTTCTTCACGTGTAACTTGAGAAACAACCATTACAAAAGATAAAATACCTAGACACATTTAGGGTGCATTTAGTTGCGGGAATTTGTTTTCCCGAATAATGGAAAACATGTGTAGTTGTACGGTTTTTCCAAACCGGAAACTTGAAGTTTTTTTTCCGTAATAACACTGACTACAAAAGGTTCAGACTATCATAGTCAGCAACTACATGGAAAAAAAAAGGCCTGCTTATTAATGAAAACAGAATGCAGGTGAAGAAAAATGGTCTATTTCAGATTCCAACAGAGAATGCTCCAGAGGTATCAAATATGTCTATTCCGGGTTCAAATTAAAATGCGAATTCAATTCAAAAATTAGCACAACTCTTTATAGTAAGATGCTGCAATCTAATTAATAACCATTGCATGCTCTACTTCATTCTGCTGCAAAAAAAAAAAAAAAATTCATATAACTGTCCAAATCCCCAACCCATTTCTGAGCATGTCCAATGTTAAACCCAAATTTGTCACTACACATACATAAATAAGTATGCAAGTAAGGCAGTTACTAATTAGTAGATACAGTGATATATATATGCAATGATTAAGCATGGAAAGAGTTTAGGAAAGTGACAATAACATGAGGCAGTGACTGAAGAAAAAACCCAGAAAAGGAAAAGGGAGTTGAATGTGAAGAATTTACGGTTGCGAGAGAGAAGAAGAGAGGTGGAGGAGCCTCGGAGGCCATGGCCGGGAGCTCTGCAACTGGGGACTCCTCAGAAGCATCTCTAATTTTTGGGTGTGTTGGAGAAATGAAACGGTGATGTTGGAGACAAAAGGGTGATATCAGTCAGATCATATTGTCCTAGGACTACATAATTATTTTCCACTACTTTTCTATTCCCGGTCAGATCACACAAATTATAATATTTATATTCACAGCTTTCTAAAATAAATATTTGAAAAAATTGTCATTTAACTATGTACACATTTTTTATACGACCACTTGTAATTTAAAAAAATTCTTCACGCAATCCTAACTAATTGTAATCTCAATTATACCCCTCATTCTTATCTTGGTGTGATTTTTTGTGTTCATTTTGGCTTAAGACGATAAAATTGTCCTTGCTTTTGTAAAAAGTTGTTCAGGTCTTGAAGAACCGTTAGTAAAAATCATAAGATTCTTTTGTTTTTTTCCCGACAAGTTCATCAACTATTTTTTTGTCAAAAAAGACAAAACTAAAACCTCACATTTTTTTTAGGAAAGTATATTTCATTACTCGGAATCAGTAAGCAGGAGCCCCGGAATAGGGCCTGGAAGCTGATTCAAATTCAATACAAGATGAGACCGAATAAAAGCATTACAAGACAACTCATGAGCTACTCGATTGGCTTCCCTACGGACATGATTACCCTTCACTCGCGGTAACTGACCCAGAATGATCTTACAATCATCAATAATCTCTCCCAATGGAGATAACAGACGAGCTGAATTATTGATGGCAAGAATCACTTCAAGACAATCATATTTGATTGATCCTGTTAACCAGTCACTATTTCTCAACCACAACAGAGCTTCTCTAACAGCACATGCTTCCAAAGTTTCAGGGTCAATTATGTGGGGGAGTAAGAAGCAATTAACCCCCCTCACCGTACCCTGACTGTCTCTACAAAGAAAACGACCTGCATCACCTTGACCTGTCACAACTGCACCATCAGAATTAATTTTAATAGAACCAGCCATCAACTGCATGTGGGCAAGTAATCAAAACATGTGTGTCCATCTCCTCCTCCCCGCAGACCCCACATAACCTTGAAACGTCCACTCTCCGTGTTCGTAAACAAACATCGGTTGGCGAAATACCATAAACCCCTCTCCAAAGCAAATGGGACACTTTAGGAGGGACTCGAAATGACCACAACACCTTCCAAAACTCCTCTCGACTGTCAGGTCCCCATCTACCATTTTGTGCCTGAAGCTCCCTGTAAACCATCTTTACGTACACACCAACCCTTGTACCCTTCAAGTACCAAGAATCATTCATACAACTCGTACTAAGAGGAACCCGAAGCACTACTTCAGCATCACGCTCCGGGAATACCCTGTGTATGAAGTCCATGTTCTACTCCTGATGACCTGGCCATAACAATCTATTTACAGGCAAGAATTTCGTAGGACCGACTACATCCATTAATAAACCAGACTCAGAACCTGCCCAAGGAACACTAGAGATAAAAGTTTGTTCCCCAACACCAATCCTCCTGCGGATACCATCTCGCACCACTTCTTGAGCAGCCATTATACTAATCCAGATAGGACTAGAATTACCTTTCTTGCGGGCATTAATAAAATCAACCATAGGAAAGTACTTCGCCTTTAGCACTCTTCTAATAAGGCTCTTCAAATTCAGCATTAACCTCCAACCTCGCTTCCCCAAAAGTGCTAAATTAAAGTCATGCAAGTGTTTAAAGCTCAAACCACCCTGCAGCTTATGATCACATAAGGTTCTCCACATGCGCCATTTAATCCCCGAACCTATCTTGGTATTGTGTGACCACCAAAACTTGTTCATAGATACCTCTATCTCTCGGATCAAAGATAAAGGCAATAAATGGACGCTCATAGTATACATTGGAAGGGCTTGAATAACAGACTTAAGTAAGACTCCCTTTTCGTCCTTACTAAGTAACAGTTCATCCCAGTTGGACAACCTACGAAAAATGCGATCTTTTACATACCTGAAAGCTTTACATCTACTTCTCCCAATCACAGTGGGGAGCCCCAGGTACCCACATATGAAACCTGAGTCATCCAAGAATATAAAAAAACTCCTTCTCTTCTTTTTGGGTTGGTATTCGGGTTAAATGAGATAGATGACTTCTGAGCATTAATGTGTTGCCCCGAAGCCTGCTCATAGAGCCCTAACAGCTCCTTCCAAGTCCCCACCTCCTCCTAAATCGCCTTTCCAAAGAAAAAGCTATCGTCTGGAAAAAAACAAGTGAGTAATAGAGGGAGCATCCCTCACTACTCTACTACCAGTAATCAGCCCTCGTTGTTCATAATAAGAAATTAAATGGGAAAGTCCTTCTGCATAAACGATAAACAAATACGGGGACAGGGGGTCCCCCTGTCTGATTCCCCTACCTGGGATTATAGGGCCTAGCCGCCGCCCCTCTGAAGAGATCCATAACTACGGAGTACGTACACATGACATTATCAACACCACCCATCTTTCAGAAAAACCCATACGAACAAGTACACTTTCTAAATACTTCCAGTCAACCCAATCTACTTTCATTACCATCTGACCGGTTTGACCCTGTCTTTTGTTTCTCTGAAAATGTAATACCTCACCGGAAATAATGATATTATCGGTGATCAACCGACCTTTCAGAAAGGCACTCTGAGAATCTGAAATTGAAGCTTCCAACTGACCTGTCATTCTATTAACAATGACCTTAGATATTAATTTCTAAACCACATTGCGAAGTGTTATTGGGCGAAATTCTCCCATACACACATGCCTCCTCACCTTAGGTATTAAAACCAAGTTGGTGACATTTAGGGCCGAAGGGACATGACCTGTGTCAAAAGCGGTATGCACTAACCGGAGTAAACGAGGGCTCAAAATTTGACCAATACCCCTGATAAAATCTTGGGTTGAAGCCATCAGGACCCGGTGCCTTCAAAGGTTGCAGGCTGAACAAAGCACTCTTGACTTCCTCCAGAGACACCGGCCGAAGCAGCTCTTCATTTTGTTCATCCGAAACCGTCTGGGGGACCAAATGGCTCACATAATCTTGAGCTACAGTTTCATGCAAAAATAACCCTTCAAAGTATTTGGTCATTACCTCTTCCAGACCCTTCCCCCACTCCCTCTGTACTCCATCATCTGTCAGCTTCACTATTCGGTTTCTTCTTCTACGGGCAGAAGCCTTTGCCTGAAAATATCTAGTATTCTTATCTCCAGAATTATGCCAGTGTTGCTTGGCACGCTGCTTCCACTTATCATCACGCTGAGCCAAGAAAAGAGTTAGCTGACCTATTAGAAAATGAACACGCTCACTGCTAGCTTGATCCCAACGCCCCTTTAACCTGTTCATTTCCTCATGGCAATCCCTGATGCGTTTGTTAAATGTATCAGGATTAGAACTTGCCCATTTACTAAGCTCCCCGACCGTGACCTATAATCTTTCTTGAATACTCAAATCATTCCCCTCCTCCCAGTCTCTGCGAATTAAATGTTCACATTCCGATTCTCTGGTCCATCCGTCTTCAAACGTGGAAAAACGAGACCTCCAACCCATTTCCTCCTTCTTCCCTATTACCCAAATGGGTGCATGGTCTGAAGTTGACAATCCCCTGTTAAGTAATAAAGTGTCTGGATATAAAACATCCCAGCTCATGTTGAAAGTTGCTCGATCAAATTGAATTTCTACCATTGTCGGACTGTTTCGACCCCGCTCCCAAAAATAGTGAAACCTGAGATAGGGATGTCCCGCAATTCACTGTCCTACAAGGCTTGACCAAAATCGACCTGTAAATTTATGGGATAACGGGAACCGCCTCGCATATCAGCATCAGTGAGGGTGTTGTTAAAGTCACCCAACAACGCCCACGGCAGGTCCCTTTGAACACTTAACACACGAATCATGTCCCACGCCGAACTTTCTTACCCTCATCATTTATGTCTGGAAATCAATGTGAGACCTGGAAAAAGTTCTCAACCTTCCTTCTTCTTTGTTTAACCACAATAAAGCAGTACCACCTCCTCCACATCTACTATTCACTACAAATGAACCCTCTATTCCCAACTTCCTTCTCATCTGATCAATCAGCTCTTTCTGGCATTTTGTTTCGGCAAGGAAGATGATCTCGGGACGCTTACGAGCCACGAGCTCTACAAGGAACTGTTGTGTCCAGGGGTTCCCAAGCCCCTGTCAGTTCCAAGCAAGCAGCCTCATTTGGACTGGCCAGGTGTCTTGGCAACCCTTGCCAAAGAATTCTCCGAGTCCCCTAGCGAATCAGGTATTATGGAACCAAAATTCACCAGATTGTCCTCGAAATATCCCCTCCTTTTCCCCAGCACTTGAATTGACCATGAGCCGTGTGAGGTACTAGACTCAAGGTTCTCGTTGCTATCATGCAGCCTCCTAGCCACTTTTCTTCCAAGTGAGTTAACATCCCCCTTCCCCCGAGCCTCTCGAACACCCTCAATATTCTGTCGAGAGGACACCTCCACCTTCACACCCAAAGCTTCCTCCTCCGGTGTCATGTTAAGATCAACATTACGGTCCGTATCCCTGCCAACCTCCTTCGAGTTCTTGTGGTTGTCCAACTAAAGGTTCTGAGACCGATCCCGAGGATGGACCTGTCCACTATCTTCCGACTGCTCCTTAGGTTCCTCATGAGCTAATTTACTCCTTTTCTCCGTCAAACCCAGACTACCACCACCTCCAGCCACTTCTTCACTTCCTCTTCTCCAACTGCTCGAGTTTGCACCAGTTCTTCCAACTGACCCGCTGCCACGTTTACAATGACGATCTCCTG
This sequence comes from Erodium trifolium, assembly GCA_036897425.1. Classification (NCBI taxonomy): domain Eukaryota; kingdom Viridiplantae; phylum Streptophyta; class Magnoliopsida; order Geraniales; family Geraniaceae; genus Erodium; species Erodium trifolium. The sequence continues at coordinate 11,326 of JAYMTN010001933.1, forward strand.
AACTACTCAACGGTGCCGAATTATTTGGAAGGAATGATCCCGCCCTCCTAATCACACTTGCCCTCATAAACGGACCATAAGGTAGCTTCTCCGGCTCGTGTCCAACCTCCACATATTCGCATTCTTTGACAGTATGACCCAACCTTCCACAACATAAGCAAAAATATTACCTCCTCTCATAACTTAATCTCACCCAAGTACTCACCATATTCTCACTAAAGCAAGACCTTTATGGGGAGGTCGAGTCTGTGGAGCATGTTATGTTCGGTTGCCTGATGGCAAAGGTAGTGTGGAGCAGGGTGACCGATGATGGGCGTCCTCCCAATTGGTGTTCAAAACTTCAGAGATTCATTGGAGATAGGTTGGGCATCGGGAGGGGGAACAAGGGCTGACCTTGTTTTTGTGGTGTGTTGGGGACTATGGAGGGCTCGCAATCAGCGAATGTAGGAAGGGAAGAGCCCTTCGGTTGAGGGTATTTTTCGGGGTGCTGAACAATTGTTGGTGGACTGGACGCAAGCGCAAGTGTGTCT
>JAYMTN010001934.1:0-11855 GCA_036897425.1 Erodium trifolium
GATGTTAGGTCTGCAACCCAATACACCCCAACCCCTCTGGCGTACCGTCCGTAGACAAATACTAACCCGGATTGTTGGTGAGACTCGAACCTGAAACCTCCACCCTTTTATAACATGCCCAAACAATGCTATCACCAATTCACATTCATCGCGATCACTACTCAATTTTAACCTCACTACCCATGACAGTGATACTAACTTTGAATGTACACAAATATGATGAATCCTATCTCTCCATCGTTAACATTTGTATAGCTAAACACACATGCAGGAAAAAAAGGGTATAATAGAAATCATAAATTGGCTAGAATCCGTTCCCTGAACGAAACTCGATTGTGTGGAATCATATTGAATATTTGACGATTCATTCCGTACCTTGCTAAAAAACAATCCTTAATTACGAACAACACGATGTTTAGCGAATCTTGTAAGATATATATTTTAAATTATTTACTATTTGAAACAACAAACCGTTTAAACATTTCGAAAACCAACAAAATCGACAATTCAGGTATAATAGAAATCAAAGTTTACTCTAAATAAACGAATTCACATTCATCGCGATCACTAATCAAATTTAACCTCATTATCCATGACAATGATACTAACTTTGAATGTACACAAATATGATGAATCCTATCCCTCCATCGTTTAACATTGGTATAGCTAAACACACATGCAGGAAAAAAAAAGGGTAAGCCCTAGAGAGTTAGGACATAGGGCTTAATAAACAAAAAGGACCCACAAACGAAAACAAGGTTAAAGGTCTCCAATACTTGCACTATCTTCTCCTTATGTAAGGACAGGTCCTTCCATTTTATTTGTAGTTTGGTGCAGCTCATCATGTTGCTGTCACGTTCATGTCTTCTCAACACCTCACCATCTTTTTGCTCTTCGATTCGTTTTAGGCCGTTAATTAAAACCCATGATTTCCATTTATATGATCTTCGTGAATGTCATGTAATGATTGGTTTTGGGGTGGAAGATTGGTCGGAAGAAGCACTGATCATGCACTAGAACTTTGTATTCTCCATATGTTATTCATGATCGTAACATGTTATGCAAATGACTCGATCCTCGATGTTTTTTTAATATCGACATAATTATGGACGGTGTAAGCAGTTTTGATACTATATTAAAGTCTAATATTTATACGGATACAAATCTGATATGTAATTATTTCAAATCATTCGTAAAATGATATCAGGATTCTTAGTATCATTTCTTGATATTCAAGTAGGCTTTTAAAGTCGTAGGGTACATGTCACAACTAGTAAAAAAAAGGATTTTGCATTTGTTTTCGAAACCCTCGCACGACCAGGTATGGGGAAGAAGACACTAATTAACATCACGATGATGTCATTAATGTTATTTTATTTTATTTATTTTCATTGTAAAAATTACTGTTTACGGACATTGAAGGGTTATTTTAGGCATTTCATCCTTCTGATTCGCGGAATCTCAAACGATGAAACTAACATTTGACCGTGAACCATTTTTATTATCGTTGCGACATGTGATTTCCCTATAGTCTTTCGCTGACTCATCAATTATTTTCGTCTAAAATCATATCCATCCCTCATTATTGCCTTTTCTCGCTCGTGTTATAATCTCAAACCCTACCTATTGATTCGAGCCTAGATTTTCCTCATAATATTTGACGATATATCGAATAACGATTTTTGGATATTCAAATAGGTCAAAATATAGCTATGACACGAACAAAGTGAATATATTTGGTTGACATTTCAAGGTACAAATGAGGATCAGGTTCATAAATATCAAGTATGGTTTAATTAATTCCTCTTGTTAAGCTGTGGCTCTGGCAAACCATCACACAATACATTAGGGTTGGCAGTTTCTCCATTGGATGTATCTTAAAGATGTGGTAATTTCAATTTAATTGGTGGATTAGATTATATGGTGAAGAAAACAAAGTACAGATGACCAACATTAATTAAAATTAAATATAGTTAGTTAATTATTAGGTCAAACAGGTAATTTAATCAGTTATATAAATAAAAATATGCTGAGTCCCGATGGCAAATTGGGTAACTCAACTGTTACAGCTATTTTCGGCTCATCAATAAAGACAACTCATGACTTGTTCTCTAAAGATACTTTGTTTCCCAAAAGAGTTTTCAACTGTCCTCATGAGGAAATGTTGTTTATTTAATAGGGTTTTAAAAACGCTTTTTATTTTAAAAAAAAAAAAAAAAAAAAAAAAAAACGGACTTTAGATGTCAGTTCATTTTCACAAACTTTGGGGATCAGTTTTGTTAAAATTGTGTCAGAATCTACCGTTTTTTATGGGTAGGTTCGTTTAAGTATCTGATTTTTTTTTAAAAGCTTGTATAATTATATGGAAAAATGTGTATAGATTAATGTGGATATCTGTAAATATTTATTTGCTTTCAATTACTCCTAGTTTTTTTAATGATTACAAGAAATATTCTGAATTTAGAGCATCTCCGATCACGGGCTGATACAAAAAGTATGAAAGATAAATTAATAAAATATTACTGGCGGTTAGCTAACCGTCCGCGCTATCCGCCGATTGACACAATATAGTGAAGAAAAAAATATTGTTTTTTGCTTTCACCCCTTTCCTTTCCCTCTTCTAACTGCAAATTTTTCGCCAGCAACATTGTGTAAGACTGGAGATGATCTTATATATATATATATATTTATTTTAATTTGTAAATAACAATTTATCCTTATAATTTAGACTTTGAAATGATAAATAATAATAAATAATTTAAAGGTACAATAGTAAGTCTTAAACAAACTTGTAATAAGTTCAACAAAAACAGACAATTTCGATGTATTATTTTTAGAGTATCAAATAAGACAATTAAAAGTTACAAGAAATGAATACATCATAATACAATTTTTTTGTGTGAGTATTATCCCTTATTTGTATTTTGATAAATGACCAAAATAAGTTTCTCGATAAAGGGTTGACGATAAAAACTTCAATTTTATTAATATACCATATGCAAATTGAGAAATCATTCAAGTAAAACTTCAATTCATATTTTTGTATATCCGAAGTGATATATTTACAACAAGATTTACACTCTATTTCACTTAGCCTCCGAGCGAGGGTTCTTTTGTTAACGATAAAAATGGGAAGAAGGTTTTATAACGATCGACCGAACATAAGATCACAAAGTTCTACTATTCATAGATACATAAAATTAAAATCAGCTCATGTGTCTCCCTCTCTAAAGTCAATTGTAGGGGAGAGTAGGAAGTACAAGATTATACAATGAAAATGGCATCTTCATTGATTGGAAGAGAGAGGTAATTTAATGTTATTGAAACTCAAGAAAAAAAAGTTATAAAAATTAATAGAAGTTAGGCATGCAATTATTACAGAAATAGTAAGTTGGTCAGCTTTAGTACAACCATAACTCCCATTCAATAAAATAAAACCCAATAATCGGTTCACGGGCCCTAGCCCATTCAAATAGTGACTGGTCATGGAGCCATCAGCTATGGGCTGAAACCGGTATGGGCCTAGGCCCATATTGACCTAAATATCCTCTGTATTTGTATTCTAACTCTTCAGTCTTCGCATAAACTTCACGCTCAGAATTTATACGGCGAGTGAGTGCTGAACTGAGAACCAGAACACAGCGGCGACAATGCCAGAGCTGCCGGAGGTGGAGGCGGCGAGGAGGGCCATAGAGGAGAACTGCCTGAACAAGAGGATCGTCAAGGCCATTATCGCCGACGACACCAAGGTCATTGACGGTGTGTCTCCGTCCGACTTCGAGGCCTCCGTTGTCGGCAAGACCATCGTTGCGGCGCGTCGGAAGGGGAAGAATCTCTGGCTCCATTTCGATTCTCCGCCGTTCCCGACTTTCCAGTTCGGTAAGGTTACTCTAAACCCTGAGAGGTTTTGATATACATTTGTGGGAATTGAACGATTTGTTAGGTTACTTCATTTTTTTTAGGGTTTAGTGTTTTGGGAAATGTGCTAGAAGACAGTATTTCTAGGCAATGTGGTGTGTTGCTACTGTTGATTGTGGAGAAAATGCAGGATAGAAGATGTAAAATGTGCTAGTTTAAGAACTAAATATGCACTGGGGTTTTGATCTTAGGTTTAATTAAGGTTGGGCTGTGTGATTTCTGAAGAAAGTTGAGTTTTTGGAGTGAAAGTGCTTCACCGTGAAACCATGTTTGATTTTCCCCTAATGCAACCTCACACATGTTTTATTTTGAAGTAACCTTAGTCTTCACATATAGGCTGTGAATGAAATGCCAAAACATATGTGCTGTAAATCGATACTTGTTGAGCTTTTCATTTTGTTGTTCTTTCTTGTAGTTTCATGTTGATTTTTAAACTTCTCTTGCTTACTTTGCTGTAAATCAATCAATAATTCTAAGTAGTGCAATTTAATTTAAACACGAAGTTTCTTCCAGTTTTGTTTTGTGATCTTAGCATTCTCAACTTAACTAGTTCACAAACTTAAAAGGAGAGCATCCATACAATGTGAAGCCAATATGCTTATAAAAGAATTAGGCTTGGTTGACAAAGATTGTTTCTTCTTTTTCTCCTTGCTCTCTTGTACTGTAAAATAGCTCAAGCTTTTGCATGTCGTTCAGGGATGGCAGGTGCAGTCTATATTAAGGGCGTAGCAGTCACCAAGTATAAGAGGTGAGTCCTTAATGTATACATGCTCATGCTACTATGCTTGACATTTTATAATATTGGTAAATAATAATGACAACCTCTTTGTTATATGATCCATGTATTTTGATTTCCTTGTTTAAAGTGATATCAAATTGTTGATTATAACTATATAAGAGCTTTGCGTGCAGATCAGCAGTCAGTGACACCGATGAATGGCCTTCCAAATACTCGAAATTTTTCATCCAGGTGAAATAATTTTTCAAGGCTAGGAGTTTATGTATTTGTAATTATGTGTATGTCGAATCAGCAAGTAACTAACTTCATAGAGTTCTCTTTGTTCAGCTGGATGATGGTATGGAGATGTCCTTCACTGACAAGAGGCGATTTGCAAAAGTTCGCTTGCTAAAAGATGTAATTAACATTTCTAGCCATTATTCATAAAGCTCTATTTTGATGCATATTTCTAGTTTGGTTTTTGCATGCATATTTTCATAAAGATCTTGATGATTCTCACAATTTTTTATTTTCTGAAACAGCCAACTATTGTACCTCCTATATCTGAACTCGGCCCCGATACACTGTTGGAGCCTATGCCAGAAGATGAATTTACCAAGTGTTTGAGCAAGAAGAAAACTTCAATTAAGGCTCTCTTACTTGATCAGGTTAAAATAATGTTACTTATATTTGCATCACTAAAGAGGATTGTTTTAAATGTAGATGTTACTAAATTTGGTGTTCTCTTCTTTGTAGGGTTTTGTTTCAGGCATTGGCAATTGGGTTGCAGATGAAGTGTTATATCAAGTCGGTCCACCTCACACTATGATATAGATCTTCATTTACTCTAATTTTTTGGTTTGATTTCATACTTAAAACCAGTTCAACTATGAATTCTTTCTTCAGGCAAAAATTCACCCACTGCAAACAGCTGCTAGCCTTTCTAAAGAAAGTTGCGCCACTTTGCTTGGATGTATTAAAGAGGTGAAATATTGTGTTTATATCATTTTCATTTGTTGAAAAATCAAACTTCCCTGCAAAAATATGGAAGATAATACATGTAGGTTATTAAATATGCTGTTGAGGTTCGTGCTGAAAGCAGCTGCTTTCCTGTTGGATGGTTATTTCACTACCGGTGGAACAAAAAGCCCGGTGTAGTTGATGGTAAGATACTTATATGCTTGTGTGATCATTTTGGATATGTAATTGGTTTTCTCAGGTCATTGAAAAAGCTGTTGAAGTTGGAGCAGACAGTAGTCAGTATCCTAGTAATTGGATCTTTCATTCCCGTGAAAAGAAACCTGGGAAGGCTTTTGTTGATGGTTACTTCATCTCTCTCTCTATCTCTCTCTCAAGTAAATGATTTTATGAGTCTATTGATGAGGTTCGATGTGTTGGCAGGTAAGAAGATTAATTTTATCACAGCTGGTGGGAGGGTATGCTTTTCATAGACAATCATTATTGATTTTTTTTTCTTGGAATAATTGCAAAAAATCACCTTGAGGTATTCAGTTTTTGCAATTTGTAGTCCTCTTTGATAATTGCAAAAAATACCCTGAACTTGTCTTTTGGTTGCAACTTTTCATGTCTTAATTTTCTTCCTCTTTGTACTGTTCAAGGAATAAAAAATTTAAGCGACTTGAAAATCTGGATTTTTTGTTCTTCAAATTTTTTTTAAAAATTCAAGTTTACAGGGTAAAATCGTTATTTCGGAACAAAATTATACAAAGTGCAACAAAATGATAAGCTCATGCCATTTTTTCACAATTATCAACAAAGAGGGCTACAGATTGCAAAAAGTGAATACCTCGGGATACTTTTTTTTTTTGTAATTATCCATTTTTTCTTCTTCCTATTATTCAAATGCGATAATGATTGGTATTGTTTTGTGGTTCTAGACTTCAGCTTATGTACCAGAGTTGCAAAAGCTAACTGGATCCCAAGCAACAGAAAAGCAAAGCTCCAAGAGGAAAAAAGGTGAGAAACAGGAGGATGATGAAGCTGATGAGCCAGCAAGTGAAGAAGAAGAAAATCAGGAGATGGCAAAACTGAAGAATAGGTTGAGTGCTAAAGGTGGAGGCAAGAAACCTTCAAGAGCAGGGAAGTCCAAGGGAAATAGAGATCATGACAGTGATGATGGTGCAGGCTCTGCAAATGAAAGTGAGGATGGTGATGACCAGAAGAAAAAGAAGACTAAAAAGGCTCAGAAAACTTCTACAGAAAAGGTTGTGACCAAGAAGACTCGACAGCCTAAGAAAGTGAAGTAGTTACCCATCAAAATGTGCAGATTTGGCTCCTAGTTTTTTGATGTAATGTAGTTCTGGAACAAAGCCTAACCTAGTTTTGTATCGGCGAATTTGGTTTGGTCCTTGTTTGTGTACCAACACCGGGCTATAAAAATCAGGCAAGGTTGATGCTACTTCTACACTATACATGGTGTGGAACTAAAATCATGCCTTCTTGTGCAAGTTATCTGTATTTTTTTCTCTCATTCTGTCTCAAATGCTAGAAAAAAGGTACTTTACAACAAAAACACACACACAGAGACACAATGATAAAGAGTACAGATATCATTTACCATAGCTAAACGAATAAATTTCTCCGAATGTTGTGTTTGAAGCTTGAAACCTTTGTTACAGTTTTGGAGAGAACTTTGCATGGTAGCAACTAGCAACCAACCTCTACAGTCCTGATCTGTGCAATGAGCTCAGAGAAAAAATCTCAACGCTTCTATGACTTTTTCAGGCCTGTGGAGAGAGTAACCGTGTTGAGGGTTAGATGGACAAAGCAAGAAAAAAAATCGAGTTGCATCTGTATGATGAAAGGAGATAAATTACCAGTCCTCTTGAGGCATATGGCCAGCGCCTTCTATCAATTTAAGCTTTATGTTTGAAGGGTTTCCTTTTTGAAACTCTTCTGCAATGGACTGAGGCAGATACTTGTCTGATATTCCCCACAGCACCAATATTGGTTTGTCCCAACTGAGCAGTAGACAGAAAAGACAATTGAACTTAGATAAAATTTGAAACCATGAGCTTTTGCTCATTCAGTAGCAAGGAACTTCGTTCATTGTTGTTGTAAGAGGGTATGCTAACAACAACAAACAGTAGCATCCACAAAAAATATTATACCTTCCGGTTGAAAAGCCTCCTGCTATTTGGCTTGACAGACTGTTTAAATTGGCTTTTCTTGCAGTTTCAAGCAGTGCTGTAGAACCGAATAAAACATGATAAGTTTAATAGCCATAAAGTTATAGTTCTTTTGGGTCAATCATGCACCAAACTTTTTGTTGAATGAATATACAGTTCAAATATGAAAAGTATTTCAGTAAGCAAAACTGTTCTTTAAAGTGATTGTAAGATGCATTTCATGGAGGTTTGAGGATTTTTAATCAGACATATAAGGGATAATTGCAAAAAAGTACCCTATCAAACATATAAGGGATAATTGCAAAAATGTACCCTGAGGTATTCATTTTTTGCAACTTGTAGCCCTCTTTTTTTATAATTGTAAACAAGTACCCTGGACTTGTCCTTTTGTTGCAATTTGTATAAAAATGAGGATTTTACCCTTATAGTTTATGTTTTAAAAATAGAACGTAAAAAAAAATTCCAAATTTTCATATCCCTTAGTTTTCTTCCTCTTTGTACGGTACAAAGAGGAAGAAATTTAAGCGATATGAAAATTTTGAATTTTTATTATTTAATTACATTTTAGATTTAAATTCCCAAGCGTAAAATTGTCATTTTGAAGAAAATTCATATAAAGTCCAATAAAAAGACAAGTTCAGGGTTGTTTTTTGCAATTATCAAAGAAGAGGGCTACAAATTGCAACAAGTGAATACCTTAGGGTACTTTTTTGCAATTATTCCAACATATAATATACACAAGAACTTAAGAATGCTAATTAAGTTTTATCAGTCTCTGTAGGTAAATCAATATCATATAATATGTACCGAATCCAGGTCCACTGCTTGACAAATACGGTAATCGGTAGACATCAGCCTTCTCCAGCTTCAGGACATAACTGTAACAGGAAAATATTATCTAGTGAGAGCAGATACTGTGTAATTTCAAGTGCATATAAATTTTAAGCAAAACTTTGATGGTTCCCGATACCCATTCATTGGGTAGTTCCCATGAAACATCAGTTTTGTTTTAATCTGCTAAATCAGGTGTATCAAAGCATTTGGTATCAAGACCTTACTTATGTAGAAGCAAGGGAGCACCAAAAAAATTTCTGTTCTTAAAGAACTTTTTAAGATTGATGTATCAAGCAGGAGCTCCCTTATGTAGAAGAGAACTCAAATTTTTTTGTGACCCCCACCTTGAGAAAGGTCCAGCAAAGGCTTAATAGAGAGAGGCCCAACAGTTTTGGGGAAGAAATAAATAAGGAGTGAGGTACCACTGTTGGGACTTAGACGCAGGTCCCACGACCTAAGTTCAAGTGCTTGGCGTCCTTATTTAGAATCATAAATCCAAATTTAAAGAAGTGCAGTCTCAAAGAACTTGATAGAATTTTGGATACATACGCGCTACCTGCTTCAATAAACCGCTCAGCTACAATTGCATTCTGGCATATGAATTCACCTACGAGAGGAAATCTGAAAAGAAGAAAGAATATGAGAAAGTTTATGCATCCAAAAATGTTATTACTCAAGTGAGTTAAAAGCTAAATTATCGGTTTAGTCATAAAAGATTACAAACTAAAGGAACACACTAGTATGTAGTCTAGATAAATATCATCTTACAGCATCATTTATGCATTTGAGTGATAGGAACGATAAGAACCTAACCTTAGCTGGTTGAAAAGTCCAGGAATTGGGGATGAAGGTGTCAAAGGGCTATTAAGAATCACAAGCTTTGATATCTTGCTCGAATTTTTCAAGGCCCAAGTCAATCCATATGAGCCCACAAGAAATCCCTTCAAGGAGGAACACAAGAAGTAAACATTAGACATGCTTAATTAGTGCATTAGTACCTATTGTGATGACGCCGGTATGATTTACAATTTCTGTTAGTGTAATCAATTTATAGATGAACATACATATTTATAATTAACACCACTCCTATAGCTTTTGGTCTGCAAATTTGATCAAACCTGAACTACTAGGAAAAAAGGAGATCTGACACCAAGACCTTCAAGCAGCTTATCGAGTTCTTCATGGAACTCCTTTTCTGTAACATTGAGATGACAAAACATGAGAAAGTTTGGCTTTAGAGAGCAATAAATAACCAAGGATAATTGCAAAAAAAGTACCTTGAGGTATTCACCTTTTGCAATTTATAGCCCTCTTCTTTTATAATTACAAAAAAATGTCCTGAACTTGTCTTTGTTTCAAAATGACGATTCTACCCTTGAAAATTTAAGTTTAAAAAATTATAAGAAAAAACAAAAAATCCAAAATTCCACATTCCTTAAACTTCTTGCTACTTGTACTGTACAAAAGGAAAGAAAATGAAGGATTTTTTTTTTTAATTTGAAGGGTAAAATCACCATTTTGATACAAAGTGCAGCACAAATACAAGTTCAAGGCACTTTTTTTATCATTACCAAAGAATAGGGCTACAAATTGAAAAAAATAAATACCTCAAGGTCCTTTTTACAATTATCTGAAATAACAATGCTAAAGATTTCTTTATTACAAAGATTAAAAAACCTGTATAATCAAAACCATATCCAGGTTGTGGTTTGTCACTGAAACCAAATCCTATCCAATCAGGAGCAAGGCAGTGAAATCCAGAATCTGACATCTACCCAATAATAAGATCAAAGAGGGAAGCAAAATTACTATATAAACAAATATAGTATCCGTTACTCAAATGTATGTTATTATAGGATCCGAAAGAAAATCAGCTAGCCTACCTGGGACATGACAACTCGATAGCTATAAGATTGAGTTGGTGCTCCATGAAGGAATACAATTGTTCCACGTCTAGTCTTAGGATCGCCTGCAACATGTCCAATCTAAATTTACAAAAAAAGTATCATTTAGGAGGAAATGGATTATAGTTAATGTAAGGTAAAGCTAACCTGTTTCTCTCACAAACCATCCAAGCTTTCCAGATCTTATACGCTTCCCATATTCCTTTCCTTTGTCTTCTGTTCTCTAGTAATTGGAAACATGTAAATAGACTCATTTCCAAATTTGAGCTTCACATCCTAAATTCACACTTCACGGTGTACATTTACGGTAATCGAATATCATACAATTATAAATCACTAGTAAATAGTATCAAGAACAACATGTAATAGCCAACTAGCAATGATACAAATAGTAATAGCTCGCCCGAACTCGATCATGTTATAGCAATGAAACATCCCACAGGCTACATTAAGAAAATTGGGATAATTGCCAAAACCTACCCTAAAGTATTGTCCACGGCAAAAAAAGATCTTATCTTTTGTCCACGCTTTTAAGGTGCACAAAGTATTGTCCACAGTCGTCTGTTAGAAAAATGTAATTGCCCACAACCTATTGAATGGATTATGGATTGCCCACAAAACTATTGAATGCATTATGAATTGCCCATAAATCCACTGCAAAATGACGAGTGTTATCAGAAATGATAAGCCAAAGCTGAAATATGTTGTTTCCCACCGAACGACGGCCAATACTTTGTGCACCTTAAAAGCGTGGACAAAAGATAAGTCTTTTTTGGCCGTGGACAATAATTTAGGGTAGGTTTTTGAAAATCCATGGATTTACCAACAATTCAGCTTCCGGGGTTTAAAATTTCACCAAAATTTCCTTCTAAAATGACTCAGTTTCACAAATATCTCATACAATCAACAGAAGAAGAAAAAAAACCAGCAACCCAAACACAAAACGAGAACTGGGCAATCGGAAGCTCAATCGAATTCGCAGAATTGAGTTGGGGATCGAGTGAGGTGTGTACGGAACTCACATAAAGCATCTGGCCGACATTGCCGTCCTCGGCGGGGCTCTCCGGCAGCTGGATGGCGGTGCGGCTCGATGGGTTATCGGTGACGAAGCCAAAAGGGTTGAAGGACTGCTCGTCTCCGTCTTCATTCTGATCTGTCCCCTGACTGTTCTCTGTAGCCTTGACCGTGATTGTCGTCGCTCTTCTCCTGATTCGGCCTGCGATTCCTCTCCAATTCGCGAACTTGCTGCTGAGAACGGTACTGTAACTGGTACTGGTGGTGCAGAGTGGAAGCTTCGGAGAAGGAGAGAGCATATTCGAAGCCATTGATGTG
>JAYMTN010001935.1:0-11854 GCA_036897425.1 Erodium trifolium
CAGCCTTTGAGCTCGGCCTTCGTTCCCGGATAGTTGATTCCGATCAACACAGCTTTCTTCCCCATTGTTGATCAATTGATCGCAGACACTTGGACGATTGAGAGAAAAGAAGAAGAATGAACAGAGAGGATTGAGAATTTTGGATCTGTGATTCTGATTTGACCCTTTCGGAGAAAAATAGGTAAGAAGTTGACTTTCGCCTTTTTCCATTATAATTTTCGCGGTTTATGGATAAACCTTCCTAGCATTCCTTTTTCTGATTTCTAGCGAAATGTTACTTAATGTCAGAGATTTAGGCCCATAAGTTCATACATACGTAGGCCCGTAAGCAGAAGTTAAATGGGCCTGACTCGGCCCAATACAACGATGAATATATGAGGAAGGGTTCATTTTTGTTCGTAGCGCAGAAACAAAAACAATAGGGCTTTTTCATTTTCTCTCAAAAACGTAACCCGAAAATCTCACATCGTCCCGTTCAAATCTTGTCATCGAAGTCTCTGAATCGTCTCTCCCATTGATCGGCGATTAGGGCACCGGCGAAAGATGCCTCTGTTCATATCGGACGAGGAGTTCTCGCAATGCGCCGGCGACGCTTCTCTCGTGGCGGAGAAGGCGGACTCGTTCATCCGAGACCTCTACAAGGAGCTCGACACCGTCAAGGCTCAGGCCGACGCTGCTGACATCACCGCCGAGCAAAGTTGCTCTCTGCTAGAGCAGAAGTTCCTCTCCCTCTCCCAAGAGTTCTCCGCTCTCGAGTCCGAGAAGAAGCAGCTTGAGTCTTCCCTCAACCAGCGCGTCTCCGACCTCGCACAAATCCAGTCCGATAAACACCAGCTCCATCTACTATCTGTAAGCGCTCGATCTTCTTACATTTTGTTTGTATACTAATTATGCGATGCTCTTGTTTGATTTTAATTTTGTTCGATTTCATGTGCAGATTGGGAGGGATGGTGAAGTAGAGCGGCTTACAACAGAGGTTTCAGAGCTGCACAAGTCTAAAAGGCAGTTGATGGAGTTGGTGGAGAATAAGGATTTGGAAATTAGTGAAAAGAATGCTACACTCAAGAGTTATCTTGATAAAATTGTAAGTAGCTTCCATGCTTCGAGTTTAAAGTGCCCATAATTATTAAATAACTTTTATTTTTATCTAGATGCTTTGGCACTCTTCGGTTGTGTACGTAGATTACTTTTTATGGAAACGGGTGCAATTGTTTTTGTGTTTAAGGAATATAGCCATTTGGGAATGGACATCTTGTTAGTGAAAATGAGGTGATGTGATGGAATGTGCATAATAAACAAAAGAAGGCTAATTTTTCTCACAAAAGGAGGTGATTCAGCGATACAACCAGTAACTTACTGATAGGCATAAGATGGTGTACTGCAATACTCTTGGGTTTATAGTTAGTTACCATGTCATTATAGAAACTTGGTTATCATTTGTCTTCTAACTGATGTATGCTATTGCTATAAACTATTCTTGGATAAATTTGCAGGTCAGCTTGACTGAAAATGCTGCGAAGAAGGAAGCTCGTCTTAGTGAGATTGAGGCAGAATTGGCACGATCCCAGGCTTTGTGTTCTCGTCTCGTACAAGTCAGTTGAACTATTCCTATCCATATTTCGCCACTTCCGGTTTAGATGCTCCTATTGTTTTAATGCGTTGCAAATAATGAATTTTGTCTCACATTTCCTGTACAGTTTATTTTCTATCAAACAACACATACTTCCTTCGTCTTCATGCAAATCAATAAATTCATTTCAGAGAAACGGTGCAAGGATGTTTGAATTTCTGAAATTCTACTGTACTCTCATTCTTACACTTGTCTTCAGATATTTTGCGATTGAAGATAACACTTCAATCTGTTTGAAACGTGTAGTTGTGGAAGACCTTAATCTAAATAATATTGGGATCTAAGCCCCTTTTTGGTAGATAATGATGGTTTTTGTAGGTAGAACTCAGCTATGTCACGCTCTTGTGCACAGTAGAACAAAAGTTTGTCTTGCATGGTTATATGTGGATAGATACTGGAACACCCAAGACTAATCTGGCTAATCCTATACTATGAGGCAGCGTTCAATGTATTAAATTTGGATGTGTGCAGGAGAAAGAGCTTATTGAAAGGCATAATGTCTGGCTCAACGAGGAATTAACATCCAAGGTGGATGGTCTCATTGAATTGCGTAGAACTCATGCTGATCTTGAGGCAGATATGTCCACTAAACTCGCCGAGGTAAGTATTTTAGAAGAAGTTTCATATCTTATTGATCCATTCCTAATTGTTATTATATTTATGGTTGTGATGCATTGCATCCTTTACTAGAGTAAATCAGTCACTTGTCTTTTTTTTAGGTTGAGAGACAATTTAGTGAATGCTCCAACTCTTTGAAGTGGAACAAGGAAAAAGTGAAGGAGCTAGAAACTAAATTGATATCGGCACAAGAGGTTTTTTTTTACACACTCATATACTCTTGGACACTCTGAACTTTGCACGTCGTGCCTTTCCATTGGTTATAGTTGTCATATGGACTTTTTTTGTCGCATTTGTGAAGGAAATATGTTCATCCAGAGATGCCTCTGCAGCCAACGAAGAGAGACTTTCAGCTGAACTCTCAACTGTGAGTAGTTACATGAAGTATCTTCATAATGCTTTTTTATAAACCTTTGGTTGCACATGGCAACACGAAGACTATAAGTACATCAAAGGAAAGTTAATCCCCTATTCTTATGATACATATGCTTCTTTTTATTGAAATGCTGTAGGTGAATAAGCTTGTTGAATTATACAAAGAGAGTTCAGAGGAATGGTCTAGTAAGGCGGGAGAGCTTGAGGGTGTGATTAAAGCTCTAGAAGTGAGATTTATATAATTCACTGTATTTCTGCTTTTCAGATGATTGAGTATTGTTATATGCATGTTTAATCGTTGTTTGATATTTTATTGTGATTGTTGCAGACACATTTGGTTCAGGTTGAGAACGACCATAAAGAAAAATTCGAAAAAGAAGTATCTGCAAGGAAACAAATTGAAAAGGCATGTTTTCTGTTATTTTCTTATCTAGGCTAGGCTTGTTATCAACTGACACTTCAGTAGAATAAATATTGTTTTACTAGGCATAAGACTGCATTGTTAATTTGCATTATATCTTTCCTTACGGTATATATAATTATTGGTAATTGCATAAAAATACCCTGAGCTGTTCAGTTTTTGCAAGTTGTACTCCTCTTTGATAACTGCAAAAAAAGCCCTGAACTTGCCTTTTCGTTGCTGTTTGTGTAAATTTGTTTCAAAACGGTGATTTTTACCCCTCAAAACTTTAAAATTATCAGTAAAAAAAATCCAATTTTTCATCTTGTACTTTTCTTCTTCCGAACTTATAAAATTAAGAGAACTGAAAATTCTGGACTTTTGAAAGGACAAGTTGTCATTTCGAAGCAAATTTACACGAAATGCAACAAAAAGGAAAGTGCATGGCACTTGTATGCAGTTATAAAGAAGAGGGCTACAACTTGCAAAAAGTGAATACCTCGGGGTATTTTTTTGCATATATCCCTTAAATTTATAATCATGCAATGCCTGCTAGTTACTTTCTACATGGCGTAATCCTATACTGGTAACTAAAGGAAATGACACACACATGCCTAAACACATTCATCTTAGAGGCTTTGGTTGGCTATTTTAGTGATTTAAATTTTACAACTTCAACCTTGTGCTTTGTAAATTGTCGATTTAAGATGTTTCTTATTGGTGGTGACCCAGGGTGGGTGGATTCAATTTGAAGATTTTTCTCAGTGGTGGTTGGAACTCTTTTTCAAGTTTCAATTTTTTTTCCTGCCAGGAGAATACTGACTTCTTTTTCTTTTATCTGTATGATACTGAGTCATGAAGAACATACCTAAACCTGTTTCTGTTGTTCTAGTTCTGTTGATGTGTGGAATTAGTGCTTAGTTTCATTCATATTCATTATCTCTCTCTGGCTTGACAGTGTATTATGTTGTTGCTAAATATGGTAATTTAATTGTTATGCCCTATAAGAGTTATTTATTTCTTATGATTTTTTTTTTGGCAACTGTAGGAGGCTGCTGATTTGAAGCAGCAACTTGAGAAGCGTGAGGCAGAGATCGAATCTAGTAGGAAAGCGAATGAGCTTAATCTGGTTCCACTAGGCAGTATCACTGCAGAAACGTATGTCAGCCTGATTTTTGTTCAAAAACTTTTTTATGTTCTCATTCACAAACATAATTTACTCATATTACGTTTTGATGGTTGAAAACCCATGACCTCTTGTTCTTGGATATCAATTAAGGTAGCACTTGACACTCCCCGATGTAGTCCTAGTGCTGAACTAATTTGAAGATTTTTATATAGCTATTACTTGCATGATATCGGGTTGCAAATGTTATGTTTGTCTAAGAGCTTGTTTATATGGGCATATATATGTGATCGCTCCACCATATTTATATGGAAAAAGTTATTTAGTGGGCCTTTTCGGTTAATGCTAAAAGTGAAATCTATTTATAGAATTGATAATGAAAGGGATCATACTTCAATTTCAAAGCTTAACATTTAAAGCCATTAGTATGTCATTTGTGCTGCGTCAACTTTTATGCTTGTCATGGTAGATAGCATATTTTATTTCATTTCACTTCCACATTATTTTTGCGGCCATGCTGTCGTAGTCTAAGTAAACTGATGGGGAATTATAATTGTTTGCTGACCACAATGTGCTATTCTGCTGTGTTAATAAGTCCAGCAGTACGCGAGGAACTATGTTTTAATTTTGGCGCATCTTTGATTTTCTTATACCCTGCTATAGTGTATTTATGGTTTTAGCTTGTACTTGCCTTTCAGATCTTGATTGTTGTCACTCTTTACTGGTTACAATATTTCAGATGGAGTTCATTTGAACGTACTGATATGGTTGAGGATAATCAAATGATTGTTCCCAAGATTCCAGTTGGCGTTTCAGGAACAGCTCTAGCTGCTTCCCTTCTGCGTGATGGTTGGAGCGTAAGTTTTCGTGATCTTTCACTTCGTTTCATATTTCTTACTCCTTCACTTCAATTTGATATGCTCAATGTATTCTCTCCAACAGCTGGCTAAAATGTATTCCAAATACCAAGAAGCTGTGGATGCATTTCGACATGAGCAGCTGGGGAGGAAGGAATCCGAAGCCATATTGCAGCGGGTATGTTTACTTGCATTCTCTTTATTCGTTAAATTTTCCCACGTTTGCATTTCGTGCATGAAGTCCCTTTGTCACACTTTTCAATTTCCCACATTCGTGCATGAAGTCCCTTTGTCACACTTTTCAATTAATTAGTGACTTGATTGATGCTCTACTTTATCTTTTTTGCAACTTTCCTCTTTCTTTATTGTATTTTTTGTATAAACAATGCTTACACGATTTGTGCTCTACTTTTTAGGTTCTTTACGAATTGGAGCAGAAAGCAGAAATCATTTTGGATGAAAGAGGTTTGTGTTTGGCTATTGACTTCTTGTATCTGTATAATTTATCTGCATGCATAGACACTGATGAAACACAATGTGCCCAAATTAGTTCAGAATCTACAGTACCAGTGTCCAAAAATAAGTATATGTTGCACAATGCTAAAATCTTTTACATAAATAGTCCCATGTTCTTAATGTTTGTTATGATTGAAATACTCGAAATTAGGTTGATTTTCTGTTATAACTGCCTGCTTAAAATGACCTGAAGTGGCCAATTTTCTAACATGCTCTTTATCACCTAGTAAGTTAATGAATGAAAAATGCAACCTGATCTAGTCATGGAAAGTAAATTATCACTCACACAAAACATCCCAGATGCTAGTTTTATGAGTTGTTTGGGTAGAAGATAATCAAATAGTCAATAGAGATGGTTTCTATTTGTTGTCTCTGCTAACAACTGGAAGCTTACTAGCTTGCATCAATATTATCCCCTGGTTATTCCTCTGTGCACTAACTGGTGTATTGTGTAATGTTCATATAGTGGATCATGAGAGAATGACGGAGGCGTACTCTATCATTGACCAGAAGTTGCAGCATTCTGTTTTTGAACAGGCAAATTTGGAGAAAACTATCCAGGAATTGAAGGTTTATGACATTCTATCTTTCTGTACTGCTGTGCGATGTTACTTTGTGTTTTGTACTCATGTTTTCTTATCAGGCTGAGCTGAAGAGGCAGGAACGTGACCACACCTTGGCTCAGAAAGAGATCGATGACCTCCAGCGGCAGGTAACGAAAGAGCTTTGATCAGAAGCCTGGTATTATTTATAAATGGGACTCTTTGAATCTTGACTGTAATTCATGGAGTCATGGTGATACTGATGCATAGTCATATTTTCTGCATGCTGTAGTCAGTTATATAAGCGGCATGAGAAGTTTCAACCTGCACATGGATTTATATTGACATCTGTAGTCTTTGGTACTATTTTTTCTGTGTCAGCATTACTCTTGACTTGAACTTGGTTAATATGTTCAAGGTTACAATTCTTCTCAAGGAATGCCGTGACATACAACTTCGTTGTGGCTCTGTTGGAGGCGATTATGCTGAGAATAATCAACTTATTGCTACTGTTGAAATAAATGCAGAGTCTGATGCAGAGAAGGTCATTTCAGAACGTCTGGTACGTTTCGTCCCTCCTTGGTATCCGCGCTGAGCATTATACGTTGCTAAAGGGAGTGACATTAGTTTTGGGATTGTCTTACCAGTTGACCTTTAAGGATATAAATGGATTAGTTGAGCAAAATGTGCAGCTACGTAGCCTTGTGCGCAATCTCTCTGAACAGATTGAAAAAAGGGAATCTGAACTGAAGGTGATCTAACAGAATATAAATTCTACCTTTGGTTGTTAACAGATGGTACAACTGCTATTTTTTGCACATGAAGTAATACTTACGTAAGATACTGTTTTGTGTGGTAAATTGCAGGAACAATTTGAAGTTGAGCTCAAAACACGAACAGATGAGGCCGCATCCAAAGTATCTGTAGTGTTGCAAAGAGCTGAGGAGCAAGGGCGCATGATTGAATCACTACATACTTCTGTAAGCCTTTTTTATTCCTTTCTCTCTTGTGTGCAGTTCATTAGTTTACAAAATAATCCCGTGTTAAGTTCATATATGCAGCAACATTCAATCCATTTCCCAAACAAAGTTGTTGTTAACTGCCTGAATCCTCTTGCAAAATTTATTGGGATTTCATTTTCGACATGCCCTAATTTGCTTTACTCTAGGATTCATGTTCATGGTATTTGAGGAAGGTTTTGTGCTTGGGACCAGCAGTGCTAAATTAGTACAGGCACAATTTAATTTCATCCATAATTTATTTGTTTTGTATTCCTTTTTTTGTCTTCCTGCATAGGTTGCTATGTATAAAAGGTTATATGAAGAGGAGCACAAACATAATTCATCTTATCCCCATTCATCAGAGACAGTACCAGGTTCTCTTTTGTACACTCAATATCTTTATTTTACATTATACTTAGTAGACAGCTCTTAGATAAGAATGTCAAATGCAATATACAATTGTGATGAGGTTTTGGTTTTAAAAATGGATTCTACAGTAATGTGATAGAGAGATAAAGGATTGGTAAGACGTGTAAACCCTGCAGTTGCATTTCTTGATGGTGGCCTTTGGGGTTCCATCAAAGATTGTATTGGATCTAGGTAGAAGCTCTAACCTTCAGTTTGGAATGAGAACTTGCACGTATTCATTAGCCTACTTAATAATATGTTTTTTTTATTCCAACAATCAGATTGTCATTCTGATGTTGTCTGGTTTGGTTGGTACTGTTATAATATTTAATGAACTGGTGGCATATCTCAGTTAAACAGTGTACCTTACTTTGATTAATAAATAACAGTGATTCAAGGCACTGCTTGTTTCACTTCAAGTTAGCTTGGTTTGATTAGTAAAGCTTTTCTTTTGAGATTTAGTTGAGCTTTTTTATTTTGCACTATCCAACTCATGTACAGTTTAGTTTGAATTTGAAGAAATGTTACAAATGATACTTCTGCATTTTGTTTTGTAATTCCAATTGTTGTCCAAGTGATACTGATCATATATATTTAGTTTTGTTTTGGTGGTTTTTGTCATGGACCCAAAAACAGTAACTAAAGCCTATTTAGGTTGGGTGTACAGTTTGAGTGAGTATTGAACCCATGAGTGGTTATGACATACAATGTAGCTGTGCCTGTGACATTATTATTTGTTCATCACACTGTTTGCTTAAGAGTATATTTTTATGATTTTTTTTCTATGATTTTCCAGCGGTTGTTGAAAATAGAAGAATGGATCTAAGGCTTCTTCTTGAGGGTTCTGAGGTTTGATCAATGGAGAACAATTTGTTCAAAATGCTGTTATTTGTTTATTATTGGCGTGCTGATATAAAATACTATATAATGCAGGCTGCTACTAGAAAGTCTCAAGAACAGGCCGCGGAACGAGTGAGGCGTCTTGAAGAAGATTTGGCGAAGTCTAGGTAATGATCAACCTGTGCTTATTGTATAAGAAAGCAAACATTTTTGTTTTACCTTATAAACAATTCTATTGTTTACCTGCGTTTGTCAAATCTTGAATGGTCCTCTACATTGATATTTCTCTCACTTAAGAGTTTAGTTTCTTGATCCATGGAGTTAAGTATTGTTTTGTAGATTTCTTGATTTGCTTCTGATTATATACATATCATTTAAAGAAACATATGAACAACGTACTCCTATTTATCAAATTAGATCAGGACTGGATAATAAATTCCAGGGAAGCATAATTGTAGAAATTTTTCATTTCATTTATTGTGCCAACCGCGACTATATCAGTTAGACTTAGACTTAGATAACTAACCCCTGAAGTCGTTAAATTGGAAACATGTTTGAAAGTATCAGACTCACTGAAGCCATGTGTAATTAAGGGAAGCCTTAATTCTGTAAACAATTATGTTACTATAGCAGAAACAACTTCAAAGGAACTCCTGCATGGAGCACCTGCTTGATTCTTCTTGTTGTGTCCTTTTCAACTTGTTTTTCTCATCATTGGCATTAGATCAATTATCAATTATGTAGATTGGTGTGGCGCAATATTGACCTAAAAAGTTGACGTGATTTTCTCACAGTTTATAGCATATATATATATGTATATGTGTATATTATTGGCTCTATGCCCATGTAGTGCTTGATAGAGTGGCATTGCTGTATTCAAAAATAGAAGTTACCTTTGGTGTGAAATGTTCCAAACGAAAACACAGAATTGTAACAGAAATCCTTAGCTGATCAGTGTAGCCAAAAGCTTGATTGTGCTGTCTTTAACCAAAACATAAGTTTCTGGAGTATGACAGGTGGTTGTATAATGCAGTGGTGGTGGTGTGGCTTTTATGCATTGTGCATTTGTTTATTATTTTGCATCTGTAGTTTGCAGCTATAGTTTGTTTATGCATTGTGCATTTTTTATTATTTATTTGACTGGGAAGTTCTCAGTTGCTGACTTTGTAATGTTGTTTCCTTCTGTTGCTATAGTGTTAATTAATTTTCTTTCTTAGGAGTGAGATAATTGCATTACGGGCTGAGCGCGACAAGTTGTCTTTGGAATCTACTTTTGCTAGAGACAGACTTGATAGCTTCATGAAAGAATTTGAACACCAGGTGAACTCTCCATCTTAGTGGTTTTCTTAATAAGTTGTGACATTGTTATTTTTATTTGATTACATATGCTGTATCATACACCAGAGAAATGAAGTCAATGGTGTTTTAGCAAGAAATGTGGAGTTCTCACAGTTGGTTATCGAATACCAACGGAAGCTGCGTGAAAGTTCGGAATCTATTCAAGCTGCTGAGGACCTGTCACGGAAGTTAACTATGGAGGTAAGAACCATGCTAGGAATCTTTTCATGCTGCGGAGAAGCTGTCCTTTAATTTCTTGATGTCGTCCGAAAACTCATGGTCTCTTCCTTGTTCTTTTTCAAAATTTTCACTGTCGAGATTCCTTTTTATTCTGTAGGTAACAGTTCAAAAGCATGAGAAGGAATTGTTGTCGAATGCTGAAAAGAGAGCTTGTGAAGAAGTTCGTAGCTTGTCTGAGAGAGTTCATAGGCTGCAGGCTAGTTTGGACACCCTTCAGAGTACTGAGGAAGTTCGTGAGGTAGTACATGCTTGTTAAATTGTCAAAGTTAGGTCTCATGATCGATAATTCTACAAGTATTTTACCGAGTAACCTCGCTTTTTTTTTTATGTGCGATTTAGGAGGCAAGAGTTGCAGAAAGGCGAAAACAAGAGGAGTATGTACAGCGGATTGAGGTGGGATCTCTTAAGTTAATTGGTATTATCGTGTATGCTAATCTG
This sequence comes from Erodium trifolium, assembly GCA_036897425.1. Taxonomy (NCBI): domain Eukaryota; kingdom Viridiplantae; phylum Streptophyta; class Magnoliopsida; order Geraniales; family Geraniaceae; genus Erodium; species Erodium trifolium. The sequence continues at coordinate 10,330 of JAYMTN010001935.1, forward strand.
CCTCACGGAACGTCTATATAGTATACACTTTACTTGGGTTAGTTTGTTAAAAATATACCCTGGATTAGTAACCGTGGCAGAGGTTTTTGTTTTGTCATATTGTAGGCGGTTTCTTGAAAGATCTGTTAGTTCATTATTATTTGGTATCCTATCCTCTTACAGTTATTTCACTATTTCTCTTAAAAAGTTCTATTACCTTTTGCATTTACAGGGTTTCCAATTCATTTGAGAATCTGCGAGATATATCTGGTGCTCTCATAATTTCTATTGTTAGCGCATTATTATAGTGGATAACATATTGTCCTTTTATATTATCCTCTTACAAAGCTATTTACTAGGATTCGTAATTTGACGCTAGTAGTCCAAAATTTCTAAACTTAATCATGAATGCCCAGGGAGCAGTATTAGCGCTTCTATATTTTCAGAAGACATCTTCATGATGGTCATATGTTATTCCTGATCAAAGTTTTACTTAGTACTGCATCACTTTAAGATTCAATGTGAATCTCTTGAAACTATGATAATTGTGCAGAGAGAATGGGCTGAGGCTAAGAAAGAGCTACAGGAAGAACGAGACAATGTTCGAAATCTCACCCTGGATCGTGAACAGACGTTAAAAAATGCAATGAGACAAGTGGAAGAAATGGGAAAAGAGTTGGCTAAAGCCTTGCAGTCTGTTACTACTGCTGAGACTCGTGCTGGTGTTGCTGAGGTATTACCTAGTGTGCATTTGATTCCATCTTTCTCAGTCTCTTGGGTAGATAATTGTCGTTCACTTATTATTTCTACATGTGGTGTACTTAATTATTCAACTACGCATTTCTATCATGTTTTATTTCTCAGGCCAGACTATCTGATTTGGAGAAGAAGTTCAAATCTTCAGATGCAAAGGTACCAAATTGGTTTTTGTTCTTTAGCTGTATTTTAGTATCATATTCTGGGATGATAGTTTTATGGAGCTTCCAACCTTTTTTCTTGTACACTTAGTGCTGTTGGACGTGATAGCTAAATACTTGATGATATTTTGAATGATACTAACATAGCTTCGTTTTACTTTTTCTTATTTACATGAGTATAAATTGTTATTTGCAAGCATGAAGACAAATTTGTCAAAGGCTTTAGATATTTGTGGATAATGTTAACTATGTGCTGAAGTTAGTTTCAATTTGTTATGATCTTATTGCTTTTGGGCTGTTTTCATTATTTTAATTTCTAGTATCTGTTTAAAACGTTAGTCTCTTTCTTTTCTAAAAGGTAATTGTATATGGTATGTAGCAAGGTTTGAACCTAAGGCTCTTTACCACTTGGTCCAACAATTATTTGTTGTTATGCTGTTTTCTTCTTAAAGCAAAATTCATTGACGTATATATTCAATAACTTGATCTAGAATCTCTTTGAGTGCCTCTATATCCATTTATATTTTGTAAGGCCAGCCACACTGCCTGTTCACAATTAGAGTTAATAAAATCACGGGAAAACTACAGATAACTACCCAAAACGTGACCCATTTAACTGATTGCTACCC
>JAYMTN010001936.1:0-11851 GCA_036897425.1 Erodium trifolium
CTCGAAGGAGTACTTAGTCCGTCTCGACCCCAACTTCTTGGAAAAAAGGCATGCTCTATTCTATCCTAGCTCATCGTTTAGAATAATTGTAACGGTGTCTTTGGAAGCTATCACAGTATCACTCTCCAGACATCCACGGATTATTTCTGTTTATGAACATTTTTTCTTTTGCTATTGCTATTGCTATTGCTATTAGTCCCCGATTGTTTTGGATTGTTTAGTTTTGTGTATGATTTTTTAATTATCCTGCTTTAAATCGTCATTTGATTTTCATTAATATTGTGATTACATTACCATAAACATCTTGCATTTTTTTTCCCACACATTTTACCAAAATATCTATAAATAAATCTAAATAACTAGTCCTATTCAAGTAACATCAAGTTTCCAGTAAAGTTAACAAACAAGTGCAATGTTGGGTTGCCTAGCTATTTGCTCCTACAAAACATACAACAAATTAGGACAACTGTTTCATTGAATCCAGACAACAACAACCAAAGGGAACTTTCACGTTTCTTCATTCTCGTTCACAAAAATATCCAATCCTTTTTAAAACTTCTCCTCAGTCCTACTAGAGAGCTCTTTGTCAATTTCACCCCAAAAAAATAAAGGAAAAAGAGAAGAACAATCACAATTCTCTGTCTTTAGCGCAACCAATCTGCGATCAGCTGTCTCCAAGGCCGTCACGGCACTGTCTAGGGTTTTCATTTATTCTGAATCTGAGTTATCTCCACCTTCACCTCCTTCCCCTCCATCTCCGAGTCTGATAAAGTGAAGGGTAATTTGCAAAATTTGATCTTTTGTGACTCAGGTTCGTGTTGTGCCTCGTTTGTATCTTGCTTGAGTTGGGTTTTTGTTCATTTTCATTTCCTGGTACTGAGTTCCAATTCTGGGTTTTCATATGAGCTGAATTGGATGTTGATATCGACTTATCTTTGCTTGCTGGGGTAATTCGGGTCTGGGTTCTGGAAGCTCCGAGCTTTGGTTGGGTTGTTTGGAAGAATTTGTGTATATATGGTTATGAATTTATTTTTTGGTTCATTTGACCTCAATTTCATGTGAGTTTCAAATACGTTATCAACCGTATGTTCATTTCTGAGCTTATCTGTAATATGTCAAATTGTGTCCAAGAGAGTGAATCTGAGATGGGTTTATTAAGAAAAGGTAGATTTTTTGGTTGTTCCTGAATTACTATTGATTGAGAACTATGGCCTTTTGTTGCAGAATTTCTGGCGTCTTTGGAGACTCTGGTGCTTTTATATCATCTCTGAGGAGGTGGAAATTTTGATTGTAGAAACAGTTCCTGAAGTGATTTCTAAGGCGGTTGGCGGGTTGATTTTATTGTTATTTGGCATGAAGGTTGCTCGAAGAATGATTTGCTTTGCGGGTGGGGCAAGGTTAGAGTGTTTAGCTTGGCGAAGATTGGGTTCTTGTCAAATTGACTTTAGTATATAAAAACTGAAACTTTGTTGAACCAAACTTGGAGGTCTTGGCAATAAATATTTGAGAAGAGGGTACTTGTGGTGGAGCTTTGTTTTCAGTTTCGAAATGGAATACCCCTCTTCTGCAATAGAAAGGGGGACTGGGTTATGGGTCTCTCCTAGATCTCAGACACATGGCTCGCCGTTTCTTGAGGGTGGTTCAAGGAGTTCCATTTCGGATGACCCATTAGACAACTTCTCTGGGCTAATGGGTTTCGACTCCTTTGCAGGATGGTGCAGCAGCCCCTCAGCAACAGATCAGTTGTTTACTTCTTATGGCTTGCCATCTATCCCATCAATGCCCTATGCTTCTTTCGATGTGCCACAATTCCTAGATCAAAGCTCTTCTTTTCCTGACAGTGGGAATAGTTTCAGTGCCATGGGAACTTCTTTTGGTACAGATACTGCCGAAGCAGATAAGTCTGGTGTTATGCAGAATAGTTGCTCTTTACAGCAAAACACAATCCCTGATATGTCGAGGTCTACAGGAAGTTGTGTATCATCTCAACCACTCGGGCTGTCCCTTGCTGAGAAGATGCTTAAGGCATTGTCAATGTTTCAAGAGTCGTCTGGAGGAGGCATTTTGGCGCAGGTTTGGGTGCCAATGAAGCTTGGTGAGCAGTACGTATTGAGTACTTATGAGCAACCCTATTTGCTAGACCGTATGCTTGCAGGGTACCGTGAAGTGTCCCGGGCCTTTACTTTTTCTACAGAAGTAAAACCAGGTTCTTTTCCTGGGCTTCCTGGTCGGGTATTTAAGTCCGGAGTTCCAGAGTGGACTTCAAATGTCGTGTATTACAATAACGCTGAGTACTTGCGAGGGAAGCATGCTGTTGATCATGATGTACATGGCTCCATTGCCTTGCCAGTTTTTAATCCTCATGACATGTCTTGTTGTGCTGTGCTAGAACTTGTCACTGTAAAAGAAAAATCGAATTTTGATTCAGAGATCGAAAATGTTGGCCGCGCACTCCAGGTTAGTTTTGATTTTGAACTCCTATAGTTATTTTAGGGTTAATTGCAGATAACTATCGCGTACAATACGTCTTTTGCACATAATTATCCCCAACATTAAAACGTTATTTACAGTGATCTAAACTTTCAAATTTTGGAGATAGCTCTTTTTTCACCTAAAATGATGAAAATGCCCTGGACAAAAATGAAGTATTTTTAGATCAGGGTCAAGGGCATTTTTATTGTGCAATTTTTTTCTAGTTTAGGTAGCTGATTGTAAAAGATTGAAGTTGGGATAGTTATGTGCAAAAGACGTATAGTACGCAAAAGCTATCTGCAGTCAACCCTTCAGTTTATGATGGTAATGTTCTTTCATAGAACCATGAAATAGCACTTGAAATTATTTTAAGACCTGTCGTTCGACTGTTTACAGGCTGTGAACTTAAGAAGCTCTGCACCTCCTCGGCTCCACAATCAGGTATGTATCTTCATTTGTTTAGCATTTTTCTGCTACATAAACCCTGATAAAGTGAAGACTAACAAAGACAGAAAACAAAGCATTGCCTTTTAATCTCTAGTACTTGAACTTTAGAACGAACTGACGTTTAAAGCTCATAAAAATCTTAACTTTTGTTTTCAGTGTCTCTCAAGGAACCAAAAAGCTGCTTCAGCTGAAATAGCTGATGTTTTACGAGCTATATGTCATGCACATAGTCTTCCACTTGCCATGACATGGATCCCAAGCAATACAAATTCAGCTGAGAAATGCATTCTGTGCATTGAGGACTCAGCTTGTTATGTTAATGACAGAGAGATGCAAGGGTTTATGCATGCATGTGCAGAACACTATCTTGAAGAAGGCCAAGGTATAGCCGGCAAAGCACTTCAATCCAACCATCCGTTCTTCTTTCCTGATGTGAAGACTTATGATATAAACGATGCCCGCAAGTTTGGCCTCAATGCTGCAGTTGCAATAAGGCTAAGGAGCACTTATACAGGGAATGATGATTATATACTAGAGTTCTTTCTCCCTGTGAACATGAAAGGGAGTTCAGAACAACAGCTCTTGTTGAACAACCTCTCAGGCACTATGAGGAGACTCTGTAAGAGCTTGAGAACAGTTTCTGGAGAAGAATTAGTAGGGACAGAAGTTTCTAGCATTGAAGCAGAACCAAACTTCTCATCAATTGCTATGTCAAGGAGAAACTCTCAAGACAGTGAGTTGAATTTGAGTGATGCGATGCAGTTGAGTGTCTCTGATCCAAGGAGAGATGGAATGGAAGCGGGTGGAGCCCATGAACAGGTTATAATTTCTTGATATGGTTTATTTGAGACAAGTTGCTTCTTTTAATGATTTTTTTTTTTGCTTTGTTTTGATGCATGGTTGAAATAGGATTTAGCTTTAACGTTCCCTTGTATAACTTGCAGGCAATGGATGGATCAAGAAAGCTGCTAGAGAAGAAGCGAAGTACATCAGAGAAAAATGTGAGCTTGAGTGTTCTTCAGCAATACTTCTCCGGGAGTCTCAAGGATGCTGCAAAAAGTATAGGCGGTGAGACTCATTCATATATATGCTCACTCTATTTAGCCATCATCATTGCCATATTTACTGTTAAACCAAGGGCGGGTTTCTTATAGGGAAAGCTCAAAGTTCTTGTAAACAAAACATTTACATCTTGTTCAGACTAAACGTTCTGAAGTTTTTTTTCCTCTTATGGCAGTGTGCCCAACTACATTGAAAAGAATATGCAGACAACATGGAATCTCAAGATGGCCCTCAAGAAAGATTAATAAGGTCAACCGTTCACTGAGGAAAATACAGACTGTGCTTGACTCTGTTCAGGGAGTTGAAGGAGGGCTGAAGTTTGATCCTGCCACTGGTGGGTTTGTAGCAGCTGCATCTGTTGTGCAACAATGTGATGCACAAATGAGTCGTCCCTTCTCTGAGAAAGACTCACCAGTTAGGAACCATGGCCTGCTGAACCAGGGTTTTGTCCCTTCTGCACAATGTATTGATGATGGTGAGAACAGTGTCATCAAGATGGAAGAAAATGAGGGTTTTATAGAAGCAATAACATTGCAGGTTCCAAATACGGGCGAGGAAGAACTAAAACAGTCCTGTTTTGGGGGTAATACTAATAAATGGGGTCTGAACAATGGTAGCTTTAACCACTATGTCTCTCAGAGTTCAAATTCCTTGGCTGCATCAGATGAGCTGGACATTGGAGCTGATGATGATGGGATTATGGAGCATAACCAGCTTACTACTTCTGCCATGACAGACTCATCGAATGGCTCTGGCTCATTGATTCATGGCAGTTCATCAAGCTCTCAGAGTTTTGAAGAGAAGAAGCAATCCAAAGTGAAGACTAACTCTTTTGATGGTGGTTCAATGATCTCTGTTAAAGCTACACACAAAGAAGACACTATTCGTTTCAAGTTTGATACTTCTTTAGGGTGTTTCCAATTATATGAAGAAATTGGTAAGAGGTTCAAATTGCAAAATGGTACCTTCCAGCTCAAGTATTTGGACGACGAAGAAGAGTGGGTGATGATGGTGACTGATTCGGATCTTCAGGAGTGTCTTGAGGTGTTGGAGTTGGTTGGCAAACACAGTGTGAAGTTCTTAGTTCGGGAAATGGCTTGCACAATGGGCAGCTCCAGTAGTAGCAATTGCTTCCTTGTAGGAGGGTCTTAATAGACATGGTACAAACCCACAAATTTATGTTAGTAATATAGTTCTGTATATGGTAGGAGAGGCAGTAGGAGTAGTAGCAGCTTATTCTCTGCAGTCCTTGAGATTCTGTACAATGTTACTTCATAGTGTAGTTCAAGAAAATATGAACTCAGTGGCTTGAAGCTGTTGTTTTGTACTTTTGCATTTGATTCAAGAAAGGAAATTATGTTCAGGTTGTCAGATGATACAAGGCCAGTTCAAACCAGTATTGGTGGAGTTTAGGTTTGCAGATCTCTTAAATTCTCATGCCAATGCTTTAACTTAGCTGGATAAAGAAACAGCTAAAATTTCGACAAACGAAGAAAAAAGAACATCACAATAAGCTCCAAAACAGGTCTCAGAAATGATCTTTACTTCCACATACGGGGCATTTCTTATTTGTTCATTGAAAAAATAGATTGGAATTGGCAATTACACTCGGCTTTGATCAGCGTATAAATGAATAATGAACTCATTTGATATGAAACACTACATAATTACAAAAAAAATATATTACCAAGTGATCAGTTTGAGTATTTCTTTCTCAATGCTTCTTAAACATCATGGATCTCCGACTGAAACGATGCCAAGCTTGAGCAGTTGATCATGGACAACAGAACTTGGAACACGATATTTTGGATATCAGCCAAAGATCTGAAGTTGCTGTATCATAAGCCCATAAATTCCTTCAATTTTTCTGCAGCACTGCAGCAATGAATGTTTCAGTTACTGAAATCTTTCCAGCATAAATAATATTTTGGCTTGGCAAATAAACTCCAAATGGTTTTTGTAATTTAATAAGCTTGTCTATCTAACAGTTCTAAGCCTTTTTTACCCATCACAGCTCAAATCCTCTATTTCACCCGTTAACCTGCTTTGGTTATAATAACACCAATATTGTGATAAAAGTCTCGCATAAAGAGAAGTTCAAAGCAGAAACAAGCTACCTTTTTGGAAGGGATGGTACTAGCTTTTCAACGGTTTGGGCAATTACGGAACCCACATCTTCGTGGGATGAAGTCTTGTTCTCTTCTGTAGACATTAACAAGAAACAAAAAAACTGCATGTGTCAAATTTCCGAATACTTGCCTTAGACATGGGAAAGAACAGACAAAAGGAAACGAGAAGATCAAATGTTAGGATCATGCAACCATTAAAGAATGAAGTCTCTAAATAAAACAAAAAACTGAAATAGACAAGCCATGATATGATATAACCCATTTACTGACTAGCATTTTATCGAAGGTATACATAAGGCTACTTTATCGATAGAACTAAGAAAAGTCATCATTGTTAGGATGCTAAGCACATATTTCCTTTATTTTTTGAAGCAATCAGGAGAGGCCAAGCCAACATATCTAGACTACTATTTCTCTATGCAATGCAAAGGGGGAGTTTACGGGATTACTATTTAAATTTAGATGCAAAAGTTGAACACAGTGATTTAACAACTCTTACACCAGCCAAATAGAGCACTTGGAATAACAGAAAGACTTTCGGTATGTGTCGGTGTACATCACGATAGCAAGCATAAGAAAAATGAGGCAAATTTTATACCTTGGCAATCTTCTTCGATTGAATAATGGCCTTTGAGATAAAATATGTAATTCCAATCTAAATCCAACCCTTCTCTTTGAGCAAATACCTCCATCATATGACCAATTAAATTGTAGGCAGCAATACTTGTCTCGTCGCACATTTCCTGGAGGGCCAAGTAATGATTTGTATATGCACATTGGTCAGCGGAAGTCATTTTTTCCTCACTGCACGGTAAGTTAGAACACAGGACACTTGGTAGGCTTGGTGTATCCAATTCAGCATCATATTCAATCTTACACCTCTTGATAGAGTTTTGATACGACCTTTGAGGTGGTGTCATGGGATTTTCATCGGTCTTAAACATGCCAAATTTACCCATACTTTCCTCCAATAGAGTAGAAGAAACATTACTGTAAGGATCCACAGAATCATCATTGAAGTACTCGGCTTCACGCTTTTCAGTTTTAGAACTGTGTAACCGTTTCTGAGGTGTAAGGAAAGAAGAACCATTTCTGTTAGTTGAAGAGGTAGATACATCCGGTTTTGACTCTCCAATGCTTTCTCCTGAGTAACTTAAATCAGTAGAATGTAATATGTAATCACTTGGAGAGTTTCTAATCCCCTTTTGCTGACCATCATCATTGTCATCGTCATCACTTTCTTCCAAATCTTCCATATAAGCATCAGCAAAATCATTATCAAACTCACAATCAGTAAGTAAATCTAAAGCTATCTGCTTTGTCTGGGCACTCACATTCAATATGCATTCCACCTCTTGTTCAGCTTCCTCCTCTGTGAAGCATTTAGAAGGTTTATTTCGACTATTCTTGTTGACAACAGCAACAGTTTCTAATAAGGACTTCGGAATTTCATCAATATCGACAGACTCAAAAAGATATTCAGTTAACATTGTCTTGATTGCTGCCCGGAAGCTTTTCTTTGACACTTTAGAATGTGGATCTAATATTGGCAGCAAGGTTTTCAGCTTCTTAAATCTAATCCCAGTTTTAAGTGACTTTATAGCTTTAACTATCTCATTCTGTAAGGCTTGCACTTCTGGTGAGAAATGGCGGAACTCTGCAGAGGAATTTTGATACCCAGGTGATAGCTTCATTGATAAAGTGGCAATTGCTAATGCTTTGGCTAATGGCTCCTGTAGCTTATCTCCTTCATTAAGTTCTGATAGCATATCCTCACTGGTTTTCCTCACTTTCTTAATCAGAGAATCTTTGTTCCATCTACGTTTTTTGGATGGAAATCCAGGCAAACTAGCTTGGCCACCTCTAAGCTTCCCGTGCATTGCAACCAAGGTTTGGATATGAAGATCTTCTAGTCCAGCAACTACCTTAGCAGCAGCATCTTGAAGAGAATGGGATGGAGTAAAAAATGATCTGCTATTACCTCGAAAATTTTGTGGGTCATTCAGCAGTTGAGATAGCTGTTTCAAAACATCTGTTTCAGAAACTTTTGGTAGAGATGCTTTGATAAACCTTTTCATTTTCTTGCGAGTTCTCTCAAAATTGACTGACCCCCGAGAAAGAACCAAGGCAAGGAGGTAAAGACCCTTATTGGTCAAAGCATCAAGGTGTGAAAAAATTAGTCTTCTTGTACTTGCAACATCAGACAATGGCATATCCAGTCCTACAAGATGATGCCTTTTTTCATCTTCGCCTGCTCTAAAGGATTTGTTGACACGTTCTTTTATGGTCTCAAAGAACAACTGAAAAACAGATAGTACACAGATCATCAGCATGTAGTGAGATAAATGGAAATACCTAACAACAGAGGATCAACAATGCCAATGTACTTGAGTAACTAGCAAAGAATAGATGGCATGATAAATTTGATCCGAGTTCTGTTATCATGCAGACAAAAATGTCGTCTTATTTCAGTAAAAAGTTCTTTCAACTGTGTGCAACTGAAACAAAAGGAAGCTAATCCTGTAAGAATAAAAGTCATATGATTCAAATGGTACAAATTGTTGTTCATGAGAGAGAGGGAGAGATAAATTTCGGTTATTCCTACTCTAAATTTTACCTAATTGGTAATTATCAAAATGATTTAGATTCTAAAGAAAAAAAACTGACATTACACAACGAGGACATGATTTGACTTTTGACCATAGTTCATAGAATGTGCAAGTGGTTGGTTGCCATCAATTAGCTCAGAAACCTTGGTTTGCTCTCGAAACAATAGTGGCCAGACAATTAAGCAATTCCATCACCCATCCATTGAAATCCATATCTTATTAACACAAAACTCTTACAATAATTATCAACAAAGAGAAATTAACTTACACCATCTTCCCTGAGCACTGATTCGGGCAAAAAAGACCTGAGGAGAGGATATAACAAACATTATTAAGTTGAAGGTAAATTTGGCATACAATGTGACATAAGAAACTTCCCCCTTACCCTGTACTTAAGAAATCTGTGTTTTTTGACTGTTTTGATTTGGATTCATCGGTCGAAAGTCCCATCAACCATCTGCAGAGAATCCACACACACACATTTCAACATAAGGCCCAAAATCTAAAAGCGATTACATTGACAGGGAAATCAGGAACCCTAGTATTAATTTCTCAAATCTTGTCCATAACCAAAAAAAAAACAAATTTATTAACAGAAACGAACAAACACATAATATCATAGCACTGGCAACGCTCAATTTAACAGGGATTAAACAATATTTGATGCATTCAATTAGGCCTAAAGTTACAAAATAAAACACATAAATAAGCATTGCCCAGAACCTTATGCCCAAAGAAGTCAATTAATCGATATGAAAAGACAAGTATAAATACCCAAAGGACAGACCTTCGCTTGAGTTTAAGCTGCTTCTCTTGATGCTTGATATCTGCCAATATCGTTTCGCAGTCACTTTTGAGAAATTCGTACTTACTCATCTACAGTTGGTGTGTTTGTATACCGATTTAGCTTAAATCTTCAGAGGCAGAGGACTAGGGTTTAAGGTTGATGTCCAGGAGGCGGAGGCGGCGTTTTGCAGTCCGTTAGAAATGCGGCGGGTCGGATACTCCCGGAGTGGCGGCCTAGTCTCGCCGTGTCAGTTTAGAAGAGGGAGGGAGAGAAGATCAGTTTAGAAAAGAAAAAGGGAGCGGAGAAACAGACTTAGGGTTTATTTTTACTTCTGTTTTTCTAGCGGGATTTTTATTTATTTATTATCACAGACAATAATAATGGAGTGAAATAAAAATAAACGAGTCAGATTAATGTATGGGCAAATTCCCAAATCTATCCTAGCTTGAGAAACTTCAAACTTTTTTAAGGTCTCGTGTGTGTCTCTTTGTATTAGTTTAACCTATTTTAACTTTAGTCTTATCGCGACTATCCGTTGTCATGATACCGACTATGCCGTCCTCTTAGCCAATTGTCATCCTCATTACCGTCTTCCCGATCTCCTATGATACCTTGATGATGCCCTTACGCCCACCCTCAGGCTTCGTCCAACCGATCTGAGAGAAGAAGAAACGCAAACCTAAGGTCATAGCGTCCACCGACTCCTCTTATCCTCCTCCGACCATCGTGTTACACCCTTCTCCACCGATTCCCTCTCCACTGATCCCTCCCTATCCAGAACAACAACCCATGGCATCCTCGGCGATGATTGTGTTTTCTTCGGGGTCGGGCCTAGGAACGCCACCCAAGCCGAAGCGTGGCCTGCCCCTCAAGGTGCATGCAGACTTTCTCCCTCGCCTCGATGCCACACTTCAACCGGAAGGCCCTATTTCCGGGAACTCGGTGGTTTTTAGGGTTCAAAACCCTAATTCCACAATCTTGAGCACCCCTACCGCGCCTCCGACTCCGGAAGGATCTGTTTCCATGGGTCCGCTAGTGCCTGTGGGAGGTGCGCCTCCTCGGGACTCGGGTTCCTCTATGATCAACCTGGTAGGCTGACTTCTCGGCATGCTCTATTCTTGAAGATGAGGCAATGGAAGTAGTTGTGCCCTTCACGCGGTGACCCTACTATCATTACCCGGAAAGAATATGGCGTGGCCGGACGGTTGTTATCCCCAATACCTCCTCGCAAGGACTTCATGCTCAAGGATACTCGTGGGCGAGCGACATGAGGGATGGTCGCGAAGGATTTGGAACCTAGAACGTATGGTTATACTTTGACTACCAAAAGACTCGAGAATAGGTGAGGTACAATGAACCATGGTGCTTCAACGGATATCCCTTACTGTTAGGGGAGATTTTGGATCCGAGGGCTCGGGACCTTCCCCTGCTGAATCGGATTCAACTCTAGGTTTATACACGGTGTCTCCCACCATTGGTCCGAACCAAGGCTACCGGGGAGGTCATCGGCACTGCTCTAGGGGGTTGTGTGGATGTTCCTTGCTATCAGTAGGGTCTTTACTGTGAAGGAACTATTAAGGTTTGGTTCTGGATGGAAGTTTACCGACCCCTTAGCCCCAAGTTTCGAGCCACTGGCCTCAGATATCCTACCTAAGGCCTCATTGTGAAGGGGGGAAATTGTAACTCCGCATACCCTACTTAACCCTCAGGTAGCATGCAGCGTTTAGGCAATACCTTAAGCAGTCCTCATCAATTTCGTTTTTTTTCTAATTTAATTTCAGCTTGCCTTTATGATTTTTTTCAAACTGTTTCAAACGATTATATCTGGACTCTTTTTGTTGAAAGACCTTATGGATATTATAATGAATTTTTTACTATTAATAATATTTGCACTTTTTTAGTTAAAAAAATTAAAAACAGAAAAAAAAAAAACTTATTAATATTTGAGGGCTGCACGTGCACCCAAAACCTTAGTAGATCCGACCACTTGGAGCATCTTTTAGATGTTGGAGTTGGCTCATGTTGGAGCATCATTGTCCACGTTCATTGTGGAATATTTTGCTTAATCTGCTGTACAGAAACATACAAAAACAATACCTTATTTTTGTCTAGCATTTTGATAGTACGATGCCTAGAGACATAAACAATTATATAAACTTAGTTCACATGATTATGAATGGGTTCCAATCCCATCAAACCAACAACCGGCTCATATGAATCTTGGAGGGATATTATTATAGAGGACCAACTAAAAATTCAAATTTTGAAACTTACACAAATAAATAAGACCAAAGTGTTGTGAAATCGTTGTATTCTTTGAACAAGTAAAGCAAAGTTTTAATATT
>JAYMTN010001937.1:0-11850 GCA_036897425.1 Erodium trifolium
TTTCCGGTTGGTGGTGGTTGGTTTTAGCGATTTCGTTTTTTTTTGCCCACCCCTACTCATATTCATGCACCATAATTATTGAATAAAAAAATTAATAAGTTACCCATTACATTACAATAAAGTTTTAAATATTCAACCGTTACAAACAAAAATAAGTAACAAATAATAAATTATAATTCTGAATAAAAAAAAAATTAGAGGAAGAAAAGAAAGGAGCGTGTTCAAGCAGAACTTGGGAAAAGCTCCACTTTTATTTCTCATCGAAAACAGAAACACAGCTCGTCACTACGAAGTGAGCCTCTCTGGAACAGTCGTGTCACTCTCTCATTTTCAGAGCAATCAATCGAAAACTTCAATAAATCCCCTATACTTCTTCTTCCTCCTCGCGAGCTTTCTCTCACCATGAGCGCTACTTTCCTCACATCTCAATCCACGCCTCTTCAATTCCAGCTCAAGCACCGCGCTGTTCAGGTTGGGCCGAGCAGAGTCGGATTCGGGTCAGGGAGGGCGAGGCAGTCGGTGGCCATGGCGGCTCGGTCGGCGGCGTGTGTTGATAAGTACGAGGAGCGGGTGGTTCTGCAGAAGGGGATAGCGGAGCTGTACGACGAGTCGTCGGGGATATGGGAGGACATTTGGGGCGACCACATGCACCACGGGTTCTACGACCCGGGCGTGGAGGCTTCGGTTACGGATCACCGGGCCGCCCAGATCCGGTTGATCGAGGAGGCGCTCCGATTCGCCGGCGTTTCCGGTTTGTATTTCCCGATTTTCGATTTATGCTCTAGAGACTCAGTATAGTAGTGTGAGCGGTTGCTGCGATAATGGGTGCTGACAAGATTTCAATTTTATTTAATTTTCTTTATTTATTGGGTTTATACATCATTTTGGAGTAACAGACATATGGGTTTCGTTCTTATTCTGCTACTATGTATGGTATTTGATTGATGTTGCATTACCCAATTTGAACATGTTTAGGGACTCCACAAAGAGGGTAAGAGACAGTGATTGTGACATCATTAATAATTTCTTGTGTATCTTTAGTAGGTACTGATGGGATGAGGGAAATGATGTAGATGATGGAATTGAATAAAAAGAAGAGAAGAAAAAATGTTAAATATAAAGACTAGGGTCACACTTAATTGACATTTGAATATTTAAATGTGATATGAGGGTATTTTGGTCTTTTTAAGCTATACAAGGGTATTTTGTCATTTTACACTAAATTAACGGAGCGATGGTGGGTCGTTCATAAGGCACAGTTTTTAGGAATTTCCCCTAAAATTTAACATGGCACGAGAAATTAGTCTTTCTTCGTCATGCAACCCCATGGGCCAAAGATACATCTATTGTTCCAATGTAGAGTTCCACGTGATGTGGATCCTTTTAACCCGACATGCACATGAGGAAGGGTGTTAGAATCCCACATCGAAAAGATGTGGATTCGTATGTCGCTTAATAAACATTTTGGGGCCTCCCCTTATCAGCTTGTGCTCTTAGAGTCCCACTTTGAAAAGATGTTGATTCATACACAAGTATATGGAGGCCTCCCCCTATCAACTTGTGCTCTTAGAGTCGCACGTTGAAAAGATGTTGATTCATACACAAGTATATGGGGGCCTCCACCTATCAGCTTGTGCTTTTAGGTTTGTGGGCTTTAAGACCTGTCTTTATATGAAGTGAAGCTTCCTTGTGCTTAGAATTTGCAAAACAAAATGAGATTCTAAAGCTAACACCACTTCTTCCTTGTAAATTGTTTTTCAGAGCCCCCTAAGAGCATAGTTGACGTTGGCTGTGGGATAGGTGGCAGCTCTAGATACCTAGCAAAGAAATACGGGGCCACGGCTCAAGGAATCACCTTAAGTCCTGTCCAAGCTCAGCGTGCAAATGCTCTCGCCGCTTCTCAAGGGTTAGCCGACAAGGTATGTGCAAACCTCTTGGTTTCTCATATGTGATTCTAACTTCAAAAATATTCGTTGAAGATGCACCCAACACTAATCCTTAGTTTATATCATTACTTGACCTTTCCATTGCATAAACAAAAGGGGCATTGTTAATTTACTTCATTGATGTTTTGTTCATTTAAATGCGAATTTCAGAAAATGAGGGCCTATTGTCATCCTTACACCAATATTGATTGTAATAGTAATGGAAACTGTTATATACATACCCACTTAATGAAGTTAGCCCTAATAGTAATGATCATGAGTTTGTAGTAACTGTGTATGAGAGGTGGCGCACTAGGCTTGTTTATATAACAATGTGAACTATTAGCAGGCTTCCTTTCAAGTTGCAGACGCCTTGGAACAACCATTTCCTGATGGCAAGTTCGATCTTGTGTGGTCCATGGAGAGTGGAGAACACATGCCCGATAAATTAAAGGTACTTCTCTTTTTCCATCTCTAAGTATTCGCTCTTATTCAAGCCTTCATATCTGAACTCCGCCTATACGATACATGGATTTGCATTAATATTGGAAATCAGTTTGTGGGTGGTTAGTTTTGTGCACTGTCTCTGATGGTGAGCTGTATCTAAACTGGCAGTTTGTTAGTGAGTTAGTCCGTGTAGCAGCTCCAGGATCAACCATTATTATAGTAACATGGTGCCATAGGGACCTTGCCCCTTCTGAAGAAAGCTTGCAGCCGTGGGAGAAAAATCACTTGAAAAAGATATGCGATTCTTACTATCTACCAGAATGGTGCTCTACTGCTGACTATGTCAAATTGCTTCAGTCACTCCCTGTCCAGGTAGTTACTCTTTCGATTTATTGTATATGATAGGGGTAACTTTATTAATTCACCCTCTGCGATCTTTGATTCTGAAAAACACTGTATAGGTAAGGGGTTATTAGTAATACACTGTCACCTTTTGTAAAGGTCGTCGAGGGGGTGTAAGTAATGTTTTCCCCTATCTCATATAAAACTTGGCAACACATATCTGTCAGGGAAAGGCATAGTCGTAAGAAGTAAATGGATTGTGAACTGAAAAAGAGAGTAGTAGTTGGTATTCAATTAACTTCATTGTTGGTCTAGCTGCTGGGACTCCTAAATAGCAAGTAAAATGGTTTGGAGTTTAAAGAGCCACATTTGTGAGCCCAGCTGCCCATTCTTATGAGGGATAGTTGGAGATACCTTTATGCCTTTTAGGCAAAAAAGAAAAGTTGGACGGTACAAATTTGTTTGTATTATTTGGTATGGTTGTAAAAAAGTACCTGAAGGTATTTTTTTATGCACTTTGTATGAAATGATGATTTTACCCTTACAATTTATATTTAAAAATTAACGAGTAAAAAACATAAAATCCAAATTTTCGTATCCCTTAATTTCCTTCCTCTCTTTGTACCGTACAAAGAGTTAGAAATATAAGGGATATGAAATTTGGATTTTTTGTTCTTTAATTATTTGTTTAAAATTTACATTTTCAAGGATAAAATTGTCATTTTGAAACAAATTTATACTAAGTGAAACAAGAAGACAAGTACAGGGAACTTTTTTGCAATTATAAGAAAAGAAGGCTACTAGCAAAAAATGAATACCTCAGGATAGTTTTTTTTGCAATCATCCTTGTTTTATTTCATGATTGGTTGATTCAGTCAACAGTTCATGTGCTGATAAATGCTCAAGTATTATCCTAAACTATTTAACTTTATTGCATTCTCAAATCTCGATTACTTATCAAGCTATCATGGCAGGATATAAAATCAGCAGATTGGTCTGAGTACGTTGCACCATTCTGGCCAGCAGTAATTCGCTCAGCCTTAACATGGAAAGGCCTAACCTCACTGCTGCGTAGTGGTAAGCTCAATAGGCCCTCTGCAACTGTGTTTCTTGCAAATGGGTTCTTTCTGAATTTCCCTGGCATTTTTTTCCATTTCATAAAAGGGAAAACTCCAATGACGCACCCCCTTTCGACCTTTATTGAGGGAAACATGCTGTGCTCACCTCTTTATTTTTTTTGTTGCAAAAACACACCTACAACTTTCATTTGTTATCAATAAACAACGACTTCCGCCGGTTTCCGTCAGTTTTTGTCAAAAACAACCCCCCTTAAACAAAGGTGAACTCTAGTTTTTGCGAAAAAACTGACAGCGTCATTACAATTTAACGGAAGTCTTTGTTTATCGATAAGAACTGAAAGATATAGGTGTGTTTTTGTTAGAAATAAAGATGAAATGTGGGGTCCGATCTGTATATCACGGGATTCCTTGTGGGTGCCCTTCTTTGCCAAGGCCCGGTTATCCCCAACATGAAAGCTATTGTTGCATCTGAGAGTTATGCAGCACTCATGGTTATGGTGTTTTAACTTGTGTCTTATGATCAGGATGGAAGACCATTAAAGGAGCACTGGTGATGCCATTGATGATCGAAGGATTCCAGAAGGGAGTGATCAAGTTTGCGATCATTACATGTAGGAAACCCGAGTAAGTTCAGTAAACGGGGATAGATTGTAAGACCAGAACAGAAACATGTTAGTGACAGTAGCTAATAAGTCATACTTGTACAAGTGTGTACTTGACAAATGGTTCATATGGCTACAATAAATAGCTCGAGACTTGGTCTCAGAAATTTTCTGTTGGTTGTTTTGTTAGCCTTTCTTTACATGTTCTAATTCATGTTGTGATATCTATGTACTGATCAGAGAGGATGCAAAAAAATATGGCCATGATTTAAAGATAACTTTTTGTTATACTGTAGATTTGTATTTTTGAAAATTTTAAAATCATAAATAAATTCTTTCCTATTAATTTAGGGACCGAAAATTAACTGATGACAATTTGGATATTTTTATTTATTTATATTCATAATTTTTTTGAGAAATAAGATTGTCAACTTAAAGCAAGTTTACATAAAATACAACAAAAATGATAGGTTCATGATATTTTTTAACGATTATCTTAATAGTGAAAATTTATTTTTAACGATTATCTTAATAGTTAAAATTTATGGAAAAAATATTTTTCATGACAACATAATGCACGGATAATTAACCCTCGTATCATTATGATTTGGAATATGTCTCAATGTTATTAAAGGTTTTTATGAATATATAGAAATAAAAGTGTCTCGAGCCCCTCCCTCGTGTTCTCTTTATCGTGTCTCTTACACTTTATTTTCTTCCCGAGGCTTTGTATTGGTGACGGTGGGCTTGCCCCTCTTTTCTTTCTTCTCTCGTCGGAACTTCATGGAACACCCTTCTCCTCCAACCCCTTTCTCTTCTCCGTCATCCCCACCTCTTCCGACTCTATTATCACAAATCTCCCCATCACTAGAAAAACTAACTTCCCCCTCACGAGGAACCAAACCCTCGTCCTCATCGCCACTGTTCCAGACCCCCAAAATCACATAACCGTATCCCCAGCTCACACCTTCATATTTCGTTTTTAAAAAAAGTTAAAAAAAAAATTATTCCAAAGTATGGCAACCGGCAATATAGAACTTAGTTGTATTTTATTAGAACTTTTTAAGAAATACAAATTTTATAATTTTTACGTATATAAGGATAAAAATCAATTTAGGCGGTCCAATAAAACATGCGGCAGAGGAGAGAAATAGAAAGAAGGTTCCAAACAAATCAGAATCACGAGTCACGTTTTGCCAAAAAGGTTTTTGGAATATTTATTTCGAAACACAAAAAAATAAAAATAAATAAAAATTGAGTTGAAGGCTTGAAGATAAGGAAAAGTATCAGCAACGAATGAATATATATGTAACAGACTCAACGGAAAATCGGAGCACGATCGGAAATATTCAATTCTACCGTGACCCCGCACGTGTCTCCCTCACGTGCCAAGCCGCCATTTCAAAACCCTCCTCCTTCTTCTTCTTCTTCTTCTTCTTCTTCTTCCTCTCTGTGTGTGTTGTGTTGCTTCTCTCTATTTTACTCGGTCGAGCATAGCTAGCTCCGTCACTGGGACCCCCACCTCATCGCTGCTGCTTCTCGGCGACGGCGGATTTTTCCGAGGAACCACCGATTCGGAACCCTAAGTCCTTGGATGAGGTCCGATTAGAAACCGTGTAATCTAATCTGCGTCTCTTTGTTTGGGTTTTTGTTGATCGGGTGATTTCTAGCTGTTTCGTTTTTAGGGTTCTGTGTTGCGTGCGATTAGGGTACATTTCTAGGAATTGTTCTAGAGCTTCCAGATGCGATGCTTTTTGGATTATCTTGCACAATTTCTAGGGATTTTTTTTTGTTTTGATGGTGGAATCTGAGTAAATGGCTGTTTTGTTTCCTCTAATTGTGAAGTTTTGGGATTATCTGGTTGGTTATATGCATGTATGCGTGTATATTTCTATTTCTCCTGCTCTTGTTTCATTTTTGGCAGTGGGTGTTGTGTATGGTTTGATCGTAATGATTTTGGAAACTATGAATTAAAGCTAGAGACAACTTGGTTGATAGAGGCATAACCAGTGGGGAGTTGCTGCTGAGGAGTATTTTTTTATGGTAGACATGTGGCATTAGGCACATTCACATTGTAAAGTCGAGATTGTGCAGCTTATGAACAAATAGTAGGAATGGAAATGATACTTAAAAGAGAGGTAAAAGAAGTGTATGATAATCAACAAGCCATTATATTATTGTATGTTTGTCTAGTGACCCTTACTTATTTATCACTCATTCAAAGAGTATATTCTTTGCATTGTGAAGTGTGGCTGTGGTTTTTTGAGTCGTTACGCTTCATTTCTGCCTGACAAGCTGTGTTTTATGACCTTGAAACTGCGGATATGGATGTACACAGCCTATGTGCTTGCCCTTGAAAGTGCAAGACGGTTTTTTGGATGTGAAATGTTCAAAACTGCTTCTTTCTTGATACAACTTCATGTCTTTTTTGTCATATTGATAGCTGAAGTACAGCGATAGTTCAATTCATTCTCAGTCTAGGTCATATTTTGATTCGTCCGACTTTTTTCATCCGATCCTTCTTAGGCTTTAAAATGACATCAAGAACCCCAGGGGCATCTAGAGCCCAGAAGTCAAGGCATTATCAGGGGGAGGGAGGGCCAAATTGGATCCTTATTGCTGGTGGTGCTTTGCTGAGTACATTGTCAATTCGGCTTGGCTACAAGCTGAAGCAGGTAGCTGACACAAAGCAACAGGAGAAGTCTAGTAATGATTTGAAAGGTATTGTGATATGTGAGATCTTTTAAGTTGTCCTTTAAGTATTGTTTTCCCTGCGCTTGACTTTTATTATTCTCAGGAAATGGAATATCTACTGATCGGAGGAAATTGGGAGGAGGCCATATGCATTCAAATATGTATTCTTTTGCGCAAGATGAAGATGGTTGCTACAATTGCATTTCGGGTATGGAACTTCCTCCCCTCATATTAGTCCTCATTGGACCACAGATGATTTATATTTGCATAACATCCTATCTGCAGTATGTCCGAATGATTGGTTAGTTTTGTATGTTTTCCGTGCATTTCACTGTTGTTTCACATAATAACCTAGAATTCTTAATGCTTGTTTAATATGTGCAATATGGACATATGTAAGATGTAAGCTACTGCCCTCCTTTGCAAGTGACGCCTTTCGAATTATATGATGCATATATAACTTGATGGGTAGAGAATCTGGATGTAGAATGGTGAAAATAAGACTTTGGGAATAATGGTGGAGAGTAGGCTTATCTTATCCTATGAACTTTTTGTGATTTCCATTTAGCATGGGGATCCAAAGGAATTTAAAATTTGCTCCATCGAGTTGTTGTTTCAATATTGTTGCTTTGATTGTTTCTGATCCTTCCCAGTAATGATTTTTCCTTTGTGTCAAAATATATTGCTCCAGATTACATATCTTTGTAGAATTTGTAGGATATAATTCTGATGCTGGCTGCCTCTTTGAACACATTTTGAACTGCAGTTTTGTATTTCTGCAGTACGAATACAATCTTTCTTCTGAAGACCATTTAAAATAATGTCTATCATGTATGCGAATTCTTTTTCTTATACTCAAATGCATTGTTACATTCTTTTGCTACAAAACATATGGTTTTGTCGTTATTTTGGCTAGGTTCACCACCCACTAATTGAGGAAAGGTTAGTCAGTCAGGAGAAGCTGCTAGGTGTAGGTCTAAGTTAACATGGAAAAAGGTAGTAAGAAACGATATGATTGCATTTGGCTTGACTTGTCGGAGAATATAGCATTAGATAGAATGGAGATGAGGAAAATATGAGTTTGAGGAGCCAAACCCATCACTTTTTTTGGAAATGGCTTGGTGGTTGATATTTCTTCTAAACATGCAAGCATGTCTCCTTGGCATTGGTGCTTACATGTTGTGTCAGGAAAGTATGGTATTCACATGACTGGATACTGGCTCTGGTATCTACAGTTAAATTGGGGTTCATCAAATGTTAGTATTTTCTTCTTTTCCATGATTTGAACAAAATGCTGCATGCCTTTTGATCAACTATGGTTGCAAGCCGTCTCTACGGCTACAATGTCTTTGTAACTGTTGTATCGATTTTCATATATTTACTTTTAACCAGATGAAGTGGAATGATTTAGCATGTCTTCACACACATATTTTCTTTACCGAAACAGGAAATGGAGGTACGGTTGTGATAAAGCATCCACAAGACAGTCAGATGCTTACTGAGGCTGATCTGTCCCTTCCTCTGGTGACTGTTCCTCCTCCCGACTTCAACCGAGAGAACGGAGTGATGTGGGCATCTTCTCCCGACCGCCTTGAGATGCCTCCAAAGCCTTTCCATCACTCCAATTGCTCAGACTCACCATGTGTCTCAGAATCCGGGTCCGACATTTTCAGCAAGCGTGAGGTAATACAAAAGCTGAGGCAGCAAGTGAAAAGACGGGACGACATGATCTTGGAGATGCAGGATCAGATCGTGGAGCTACAGAACTCGCTCAATGCTCAGATGTCTCATTCCCACCACTTGCAGTCTCAACTCGATGCCACGAACATGGATTTGTTCGAATCCGAGAGAGAAATCCAGAGGCTGAGAAAAGCAATTGCAGATCACTGTGTAGGACATGTGCCCGCCAGCGACAAACCATCCAAAGCGACAATCGTGGTGCCTGAGGCAAGAAACGGTTATGGTAACGGGTATCTAGATGGAGAAAATGGATCCGACAACAATGAAAAGGGAAGAGATGCTGAGAGGGTCGAGATGCTGAAGAGGGAAGTGGGAGAGTTGAAGGAAGTGATAGACGGGAAGGAATATCTGTTGCAGAGTTACAAGGAGCAGAAAGCTGAGCTCACAATGAAGATTACAGAGATGCAACAGAGATTGGACTCTCAGCTTCCCAACATTTTGTAGGGAAGGTTAGGTTTTGTGCATTCTTGCTTTTTTTCTTCTTCCACCTTATAATCTGCCATTACATGTTTGGGAGAAGCTTATTTGTTTCTTTATCGCCTCTTCTAATATTTAAACTGGGCTTCTTTTTTTCTCGATCTTTGTCTTGTGGGTTTGATCTTGTGTGCTAGTTTGGAGAAAGGGAGAGATTGATGGTAATGAGATTGAGAGAGATGATGTTTGTTCTCTCCCTGTAGGAGTCTGTCACAAAGTGTTTTGATGTTGATATGTTGATTGCTGAAATATATTTGTTTTTCCACAGCAAACCTGACATTGTCTGGACTGCCACTATTTTGCATCAGCTCACTAATTAATTCCACTTTTGTTGGCACATTTCCTTATTTATTTGCTCAACTTTTTAGTGAGAGAGTTATTGGCCTAACGGTTGAGTGCGTTTTGCAAATACTTACGGTGAATTGTACTCATTTTGCTAGGATTTCCCGTTTCACTGTTGATAAAAACGTCCAAATATCTGAGGTGATATTCGAGAATATTAAAGTTCGCACACACGACACGTCTGTGTTTAGCATTGGTTTTCCAACATTACTTTGTTATCGGAGATTGGCCTCCACTCCAGTCCTGGTTTCTGTCCAGTGCTGGCTGCTGACGGCTACCTGTCTTAGCGACACTGACCTTCGTTTCTTTCCTGAGCGTTCGAAATCGATGGCTGACACTGATGCTCGTAGCCGGCCTTCACTCCGGAATCAGACACAAACTGTTATTGTGTCCATCTTTTTCAATAAACAAGGATGGAAAGCCGAGAAATCCTACTCACTCTAACCCTGAAACCTTAGTTCTACTTTTAATCCTCTTTTCATATATCACATTCTTGTTTTCAACAAATATTTATAGATCTAAATTTTTAAAAAACATATTGTTATTTTTAAAAAATATAAAAAAATTAATCACATTTTTTGTTCTAAAAAAACATTATAATTTAACTACTTAAATAAATACAAATTCAAGTATAAACAGACAAAGTAATCTCCTCACAGCTAAATTAGATTTTCTTAAAATCAAGTTTTCTGTCTCATCCCCTTTCTAGCTTGGGGAACCACATAAATCTTAGTTGTCGTCGGTTTTGGCGGCGCCTCTTTTTTTCCTATCTTCGCTTTCTCACGGTTATTTTTTTTAGCATACATGCTGTGTTCATTTTTTTGGGGTTTTCTCGATCTGTCTTCCGATTTCAGGTCGACATGCTAGAGTTTTTCTCTTTTCTGCAGGACTCAGGATCGGTGTTACTATGGATTTCTTCTTCGGTGGGTTATGGAGGCAAGAGGTGTTGGTGGGTGGTCATATGGTGGCTCACATATACTCTGGTTTGGGAAACATCATCAACAAGACAGAGCATGGAACACAACACAAGGAAGCTCTTTGGCCGACAAATAAGCTTCCTCAGTTAGGTTGGGCAATTCGTCGGCTAGGAAATCTACCGACGAATCATTCGTCAACCAAGTTTCGTCGACCATGAGTGCCTTAAATTTTTTAAACCCGACGAAATTTTTCCAGACCTCGTCCAAGCTTTTTTCATCACCAACAATTTCTGACAACGTTGGAAATGAAGTTTCAATTCCGAAGAATTTAAATCGTTGGAATTGAAACATGAAAGTTTCAACAACGGCGATTTTAGAAATCATCGGCAATATAACATGTATATCAACAATGACGATTTTAGAAATCGTCGTTGTTGAAACTTTCATGTTTTATCTCCGACGATCTAATATCGTCGAAATTGAATAATATGTGTTATTCATCACCGACAATTTCTGAAATCGTCGGCCAAGTTTTGCCCTGAATCGACAAAAAAAGTCTTGTATATCGTACACCAAAACATGTAAATAAGTTATAAAACAACCAAAACAGTTTAATGAACACAAACAAAATATATAATATTCGTGCAAAACATTCAATAAAACATGAAGAAGAGCTTCACTCTCAAATCTGATCCCTAGGCTCGCTCATCAATCTACCCAATTGAAGTCGAGCGACGAAATCAATAACAAATAAACATTCGAAGATCAAATGGAGCATTAATGAGGAGGAACAGTTGGCATTGTCATGGCTCAATATTTCTCTTGATAACATCAGAGAGAAGGGAAAAAAGACCGAAGCATACTAGACTCAAGTCGAGGAGGAGGCCAAATAGACGAGGAAATCATTTGACCTAATTCACACGTGGAAGAATTGCGAGGACCATTGGCACCATGTGAACAAAAAGGTCAACAAATTTGAAGGTCATTGGTTGCACATTGAGGACGTGTATCAAAGTGGGAGGAACGATGAACAAATCATGGGCGAACAGAAACTGCTTACAAAAACGAGGAGAAACATGATTTAAAAAAAAACATGTTTGGAAGATAGTGAAGGATAAACCCAAGCGGGCTCTCAAGAGGTTCTCTCAATATCAAGTAGACATCGACGCAAAAAGTGAAGCAAACAAACGTACAAGGTTTGATGACAATTGCACCCACACATCGACAAAAGGAACTGAGCACGAATGAACTCACTGGTATGTGAGGAACGTTCGATAGGATAGAAAAA
>JAYMTN010001938.1:0-11846 GCA_036897425.1 Erodium trifolium
CTGAATGAGGTGGAGTAGCTTGCCTATCTCAGGTGGGTCAATTCATGTCTACGAGACGAGCTGCGCAATTCATGCTCAACTTCAAGTTCTCACACCTTGTTAAGTCCGAGTTCAGTCGAGAGAAGAAGTAGCAAATCATTTGGCTCTGCTTCAAGTCCGAGATCTAACTTGTTAGAATATAGTAGTGCCAAGAGATTAAACCTCATAAAGAAGCTAAAGAAGTGGCCCATTACCTCAGAGGATCTGCCAAACATGTCAAATTTAGAATCTGCAGAAGATCTTGCAGATAAAAGTTTGGTTCAGTCCGTTGAAACAAGAAGCCCGCGTAGAAGACACTCCATAAGTGGAGGGAAATGCCCTCCGGAGGAACTGGTACCGAACAAGAGGAGGCAATCTGATGTTTTTGTTGCAGAGGAAATATATCCTCAAAAGTATGATCTTGGAATGGTTCATAGTAGTTCTCATTTATTTGGACATTGTGAAGAACCCAACAAAGTTACAGTTTTTGAAGTTGAGAAGAGGGTGTTGCGTGTTCCTAATCCTCCTCCAAGACCTTCTTGTTTAATGCCTAATGGAGCTAAAGAAGAAGTTTCGGCCCAAGCTCCTCCTCCTCCACCACCACCTCCTCCTCCAAAGTTTTCAGCCAAGAGTAACACAGGAACGGTACAGAGAGCCCCACAAGTTGTTGAGTTCTACCATTCACTCATGAAGAGGGATTCTAGAAAAGATTCATCGAGTGGAGGAACTTGTGATGCTCCGGATGTTGCAAATGTTCGTAGCAATATGATTGGAGAAATAGAGAACCGATCATCGCATTTGCTTGCTGTAAGTGCTTGTTTCTCATCCCTTCATAGTTGGAGACTTGTGAATTGTTTAGAAAAGATATAGGAAATGATACTAAGTTTTAAAGTCTTGATTACTATGTTTCTTGCAGATAAAGGAAGATGTTGAGATTCAAGGAGAGTTTGTGAACTCATTGATAAGAGAGGTGAACAATGCAGTTTATCAGAACATTGAAGATGTTGTAGCATTCGTGAAGTGGCTTGATGACGAGCTTAGCTTTCTTGTAAGTTCTTGGCATGATTTTGCAGCGTATCTTGAAAGTTCTTTAACCATGCTGCTTCGTGTTTCGAGATTTAATCAGTCATATGGATCTTCAGAGTACTTTTCTCATTATGCTCAAATTATTTTGAAGGTGGATGAGAGAGCAGTCCTAAAGCATTTTGATTGGCCGGAGAAGAAAGCTGATACATTACGTGAAGCAGCATTTGGTTACAGAGATCTGAAGAAGTTGGAGTCTGAAGTGACTCACTACAAGGATGATCCTCGAATGCCATGTGATCTTGCATTGAAGAAAATGGTTGCTTCATCTGAAAAGTAAGAGCCTCGAAATTCCTTCAACCTAGACTATGGTCACTTCTAAAACAACATCAAGCAGAGCTTGAAAACCATGTGATTTCACAATGTGCATCACTGTTTTCCTCTTATTTACTTCAGTACTTGCTAATTTTGATTTTCATCTATGATAGTAATCCAAATAAATCATAGTCACGAGCTTGAAATTTTCTTCAACTGATAGGATGGAGCGTACAGTGTATAATCTTCTCAGAACAAGAGAATCACTCATGCGTAATTGCAAGGATTTCCAAATTCCCACAGATTGGATGCTTGACAATGGGATCATAAGCAAAGTAAGTTGATTGCTTGTCATTATCATTATATCAACACGTTTGTTTGATCAGTTATACGTGTATCAAGATTTGGGCTTTACTTGCTTGTGTAGAAGTAAGAGAGCATCACACTTGTGATTCTTATTAGGCATAAGTTTGATGAATGACCCCACTTTAAGAAAGATATGAGAGAGAGGCCTAAGATTAGTTGGAGGATAGAGGCCTAACATGAGAGCCACTGCTATGACTTGAACCCTGGTCTCAACTCTCAAGCACCCAAGTTCAAGTGCTTGACCTGCTGGATAAGCAAGTTTTGGTTCATTATATCAAGGGATAATTGCAAAAAAAAGTACCTTGAGGTATTCGCTTTTTGCAATTTGTAGCTCTTTTCTTTGATAAGAGTAAAAAAAATACTATGAACTTGTCTTTTGTTACAATTTGTGGAAAATGACAATTTTACCCTTATAATTTAGATTTAAAAATAAGAAGTAAAAATGAAAAAAAAGTCCAGATATTCTTCCTCTTGAAATTTAAGGGATATGAAAATTAGGATTATTTGTTATTTAATTATTGTTTTAAAATCCAAAATTTCAAGTGTAAAGTATCATTTTGAAACAAATTTATAGAACGTGCAACATAAAGACATATTGAGGGCATTATTTTGCAATTTTCAAAGACGGGGGCTACATGCTGTTAAAAGTGAATACCTCATGGTATTGTTTTGCAATAACCCCTTATATCAGCACTTAAGATTGCATAATAATCTGAGCTATTCAATCACTGAACTCTGTAGATAAAGTTCAGCTCGGTGAAGTTGGCAAAGAAGTACATGAAGAGGGTGTCCATAGAACTCCAGTCCAAGGCTGCAGCATTGGAAAAAGACCCTGCAATGGACTATATGCTCCTTCAGGGAGTGAGATTTGCCTTCAGAATCCATCAATTTGCAGGAGGATTCGATGCAGAGACAATGCACGCATTTGAGGAACTTCGCAGCCTCGCCAACCTTCTGAACAAAGTAGAGGGTTGATGATAAGCTTAGGCTTACCATCTCAGTAAGCTTCAAACTACAGTATGTGCAAATCTTGCTGGGGCAGTGTTTTTAGTGATGTGCCCCTTTTTTTTATATACTGTATAATGTTTGTTGATTGAGAGATGGTAGGGGGAAGATTGTGTGCTTATACTTGTTTCATACAGAATACAAAACAAAAATGTCTATGGAAGATTAGAAAGTGATTGATTGTCAATTTCACTGAGTAATGTGCTTATTCAAAGTAGGGTCAAAGGTAAAAATCTACCCAAAAGTATTGGTCGCGAACAACAAACTATCCTAAAGTATTGGTCACTATCGGAGGCATGTAAATGATATGTGACCAATTCATAAGACATTTTTAAACTTTAGATAACTTACTGTTTGCAGCCAATACATATGGGTAAGTTTCTACATTTAACCCTTCAAAAAATTATAACTCTATACATATGAGAGAGAGATGCAGTGCTCAAAATGATGAGATAAGGACAAGCACTGAGGGAGAGGAATGGAGAGTGAGATCAAAAAGCACCTACAACAGAGAAAGAGACACCAGAATTGCCCCTTGTCTTCATTTCCTATTCAAAATCGAATCACACATTGCACACCTTGTTTTGCTTTGTCTACTCCATCAGCCTTACACTCCCATGATTGTTGTTAAGAGTACGAGCATCTTCGATCGTGTTAGTAGGTTGGATTGATAAAAGTTATAACCGATACTTTAATATGAAAAATTAAAAAAAAAACGAGTTAAAAGAAATTGTTACATAGTGGAAATAGTCCAGACTAGACTAATAGTGACTACATTATTAGAAAAAATTTCAGCTCGCTACTCTGATATTTTTTTTTATTTAGTCTTTTCTGTTATTTTCTATCCAAAACACCTAAAAAAATCATAATACCCCTAGTGTCCGGAATGAATCTATTTGATGGGTTTTTTTCTTCCAAGAAACGAGGATATATACCATTCAACATTGGTCGATCGAAATTATTGTTGGAGACCATTATTTCGTCCGGACACCGGCGAAATAAAAAAACATGTGCGGCTCAACATTAGTTGGTTAAAAGTACCCGTTGAGCATCCTTTAGTTTATCCAAACACGATGATTCGTCCAGACTAAAAAAATATCGCTCACCCGTATTCACCTCCATTCAAAATGGTCTAAGATAAAATAGAAAATTGTTGGTTCAATTAGCTATGAGTGTGATTATTTATATGTAAAGTACCAAAAACCTGATTGTTCCCTAAGAGACAAAGAAGTAATTCGAGTACAAATGGAGAAAGTGGTTTGTTTGCATGACTTTGGTTGGTGTCATTGGACTTGAGAGTCACTCAAAGGGACAAGCAAGCAACAAGGGGATTAAACTAAACAAGACTAAATTGAGAGAGCTTAATCTCATCTCATGCATGGGATCTCTCAAAATCATCCCAAAATTAAAGGCAAAAAAAGCTTCCCAAGTCATTTATATCACATGGAAAGGTGCCACGTGGCACACAACCCTAGGACAACCTTTGTTTAAACAAATGTAAGATGATGGCTTTCTTCTTCCCAATGCTTCATTATCTCCTTTTGTTTTTTTCACATTTCCTCCCATGAAATCAAGAGTTGGAGTTGGACTTCCCAATAGAAAGCACCAGCTTCCTTTGCCTCCATTTAACTCAATATAATTATAGTATTATTTTTTTATTTTATTTTTTGAATAAATTATAGTATTATTAAAATCTCATGTAAAAAATATACTATAATATGTATCAGTTTAGATAATTAGATTAATCTTGATATTTTTCATATTTATCACTTTTATTTGGATTGAATTTGAATATAATATTTTATTGATAAGCTCAAAAATTTATTAATGAGACCAATTCCAAAAAATAGGTACTGGAATGCCCTAATTTAAGTAGAATCATGATAAAAGGCAACAATTATAAATGAGCTCTTGAACAGAGCTAATGGCTTAACCACGAAAAAATGGAGGGACATAAGTCCAAAAACACAAACAAGAAAGAAACAGAATCAACCCTCGTCGGTGATCTAGTCTTCACCTTCCAAAGTGAGATTTGGGTCGTCGAAAGCCTTCTTCTGAACAGGCTGACCTAGATGAGCGTTTCGAGCTTCAACAACTGCACGAATCACACTCACTAGCCCAAAAAGAGCAGCCACTCACTTTAGGCTGGACTGAAACTCTTTCATTTGAATATAGATATATGCCATATTCAGTAGCCTGCTTCCAAACGTCAATAGGATTAACGCGCCTTTTACGATTTAAAGAACGAGCTCTTGGTTTATACTTAACGGTGTAATAATTCGATAAATATTTATTCAAAGGTTGATGCAGTACAACCTTCCGAGGGCTACCTTGTTGTTGCGGTACCTTGGTTTACACTTTACGGTGTAATATAATATTAGAACGTGGTTTATGTAAGTATCATCTCAAACGACTCTGTTAGAATCCTACAATCTCACGTCTAAAAAATACAATAACAAAATAGCTGCTTATGAAGGTTAGGATCACATCTGTTTAATAAGGTTGACATTTAGTTGTGAAGGTCCTACTCTATATAATTGTCTATTTTAAACAAAACTTACATGATTATCGTGCTAGTTCGGTCCATAACCTTGTTACCTCCATACTGTAATCTCTGGTTCACATACATATATCTAGTCTTACACGTGAATCGAACATGATGAGTCACACCCAATCCATATTTTTCATTTCACATACATGTTGCTGTAATCTAATGAAAAAGGGTCCGATCTCATCTTAAAAATAAATAAATTCGTCTCGAGAATACTCAAGACCACATAGTATTTTTTGGGGTGCAAAATAACAATGCCAAGTGATGATTAAATAATGAGAATGGATGGGTCACATGGCAGGCCATTAATGTCTTGTATATATAATTGTGAGTTTGTGGAGAAGACAAGCCCTGTGTAAGAATCCCAGTTTTTTCTTCTTATATATATGTTACTCTACTTTTGTTTCTTTTATAAATTTGTTGTCTTCTGGGGATTGTAATTATTTGTTTTTGCTTGATGATCATCATCATGCACGAACGTGTGACAAATAATAAGACCAGAAATATAAATATACATAAATTAATTAATTTGTTCGGAAGGCAGGAAGATTTATTTTATTTGATAAAAAAAGGCAGAAAGATTTTATTAAATAAGTCAAAACAGTGAAAAATAGATTCCGACATATAGTAAGTCGATATCTAATTGGTTTGTGAAACATCAACTCATGGGTCGCCTTTAAAATTGGGAACTATACCCGAGATAAGAACATCGATTTCTGCTGGATCTGAACAACTAACTTTGTTCTACATATTCTCCATCCTTTATTCAGATCGTCTATCACACATCAGTTTTCAAGCTTGCCCTATTTGAGACCTGCATGCTTACCTAAACTAATTATTTTGAAAACTAGCTCGGAACGTCAGGGTATTCTAGGGAGCTCCAGTCTCCGATCTGACTATCATTCTGAGGAGAATCCAATTTGCAACGCTTACCTTGACGCAAGCGGAAGGGCAAACTCCGTCTCCTACTTCCTAGATGGTTTCGCCGACTGCTACTACTTCTCAGCCTGCTTGAGCTCTTCCTCGTTTTTTCGTGCTCCTCTCTTTTTTAGTAGCGTTCTTGTTTCCTTGTTTTTTTTTCAACTTTTCAGACCTTTATTTGATTTTATTATTGGGTTGGTGGTTTATGGTTTCCTTCCCGGAATCCACGCCATTTTTAATGCATTAATCATTTTCTGATAAAAAGATTTATTCTAAAAACTGGAATTAATATTATATGAAATAAATCCTTAAATATGGCAACTAGTTCATATTTATCAGCAATTATGTGTCAAGTAGAGCCATGTTTCAGCTCCCCAATTAAATCTACTCACATGTCTATTTTATTCTGGAGTTTAAAGATGATGAGTAATGACAGAGATGGCTTTTTCATGTTGACTTGGTCTCTTCTAACGATAATGTTTGTTAATCACCTTATTAGAATTAAATTAGAGTCACCAAAAGAGGTTTAATATATTATTATTCTCCAAAATATCAGTGGGATCAACAAAGAATTTGATTTCGAAGCTGAAAGGAACATTAATTAGGAAGTAATTTTGTTAGTTAATTGCTGAATCTAATTATAATGTATGATTGCACCAGTGATATGATCTATCGCTTTTGAGAGGGAAACGAAGAGATAGATTTAGGGAATAGAGACCTGTCGTTGGCAAGTTCTGAAAAGGACACAAACATGGAACCATCCACACATAAATATGTCTAATCGGAAGTGATATGTTTTCAGTATGTTCAACGTTTTTTGTAAACTAAATTTATGTGATAAATAAATAAATTAAACTTTATATATAGCTGAAGAAAAGTTTATTGAATTAAACTATGTTTTATAACAAGATAGAAAATGAAAAATATTTTTTTAAGCAAACGGCGGGATTTTATTAATGGTAGAGAGATAGAAAGAGCAAGTAAAATAAAAATTCGGGATGAGTATAGATATTCCTTACTTTATGGTCTTAAGTATATTATTGATTTGAAATCTCGGGTTTGAGATTGCAACGATTTAACCGATGCGAACAAATGTAGAAAAAGGTTTCGTGTGGGGCCATCACGGCTCAACTTGGGCTTTACTAGGTTGTCGGACTACATTTGGGTCCTATGGAGGGGATCTGCTAAAATCTGATAGGGGTGCGCTAGTGACTCAAGGAGCTATATGAGTGGTGGAGGATGGCGATTAACAGCAGCCAACCGCAGTGGGGGAATGACGCTTATTCTCCTTGGCGTGCATCTCGATTCTCCGCATGTGTTTTATTGGACTTCACTAGACTGCGTAGCTGACCTAACCTAATTGTTTAGGCCAAAAAACGCTCTTCGTATGCTGACCAATCAGAATATGCCTCGGGTAGCGGCACAAATCTCTTGGCATCCCATCACAGAAGGAACGAGCGAAACCCTAGGCACTGACTGATAAACACAATCAGTGGTAATGGCTTTGTTATCCTCATCATCATCATTCATCATTTAATTATCTTAAAATTTAAAACCCCAATGGTTTAACTAGTACTATTTTTTATTTGTTATCAACATAAACAAAGACATGCATAAGTCATTCCCATTTGTTTAATACCATTCTTTAATCCTTGCTTAGTTGCTTGTAGAAAACAAATCAAGTGACAAGTCCTTGTTTTGTATGAAAAGTCAGCGTCCATCCCTCTCTCTCAAAACCTCCTCCTTTTCCCAAAACACCACCATCCAAAAACCTTGTTTTCTTTTTTTCCTGCTTTCCAACACCCGTCCCAAAATTCGTAACTTGTTCGATTATCGTTTATGGACTAACCCGTAATCGTTACTTGATTATTGACCGATCGATAATAGTTACAATCAAGAATCAGGGATAGTTATGTGCAGCTTTCACGAAGACCAAGAAGAAATGGACAACTACCAAGGAGACTTAACCGACATACTCCGGGCCTGCACCAGCTCCGGCGAGCCCCTCCCCTCCGGCTGGAAAGTCCACGACGCCGTCTCCGGCCACGAACCCACTTCCTTCGGCAATCCCTTCTGCAACACGCGAGATCCGCTCCTCCACGACCTCCACATGCCTCATGCTCCTACTTCATCTCCATCACCACCGTCCTTCTTTGTCAATCCAAATCCGATACCATCCAAAGAAATAATTACACCTACTGCCACTGCCGATAACGGTCATAATAATCTGGTCGGACCAAATGTTTTTGACGAAGAGAGGAAGTGCAGCAATAGATTCTCCCACATGCTACAGATCTCGGCCGCCGTGGACGGCGGCGCGTCGGGATTGGTTCCAGGCGACAGCGTGATTAATGCCAACAGCTCAAACTCTTCAGCTGGACAGGTGTCATCGCCGAGGAATCCGGGTGTGAAACGAAGGTGAGAGAGAGATATTTATTGATTATTTTTATTATATATATTTCCTTGTTTTTCGAGAATTATATAAGTTTAGTATGCATAAGTTCAGTTCATCAGAATTTAGCAAATTAGATTTTTCCTTTTCTTTTCTTTTGGGAGATATGAAAATTAGGGTTTTTAGTAATTTTTGTACATGGGTATGGATTCAGGTGATATGATGTAGCAATAAACATATATATAGTACACCTCTGATGGGTTTTAATCAAACATGGAAAAAAGGTAAAGCTAGGTTCAGAGCTGGTGTCACAATAATGTACACAAGCTTGGTTTTCATGGAATTATTATCATAGTTTCTACTGTTCTTTTATCAGAACTAAGAGCACATGTTCGGGTTGGTGTTTTATCGACGATTTGATTTGGCGATTGAAGAAAGGAAGGTGATTGTATAGGTGGTTTTGGTATTTTTACACTCGTAAGGAGTGGGACGATTTGGCTTAACCATTGGATTAATACTGAATAATCAGGCTGATCCCGGTATTGTTTTAACACAATAATGTTTCTTTTATGATCAAGATCGAACTTTTGTTTGGAATTGTTTTTTATATATTTTTTTGGTTTCAATTCCAAGCTCAAAAGCCATTAAAGTTTACTATAAATTTTTTGCATGTTCATATATGTTGCAAGTAAAAAATCTTTGCTTATATATGGTGTTGATATGTGGATGTAGAAAGAGGCAGGCGACAAAGGTGGTGTGTGTGCCGGCACCGGCGTCGGTGAACAACAGGCCCAGTACCGGAGAGATAGTTCCGTCCGATCTGTGGGCATGGCGCAAGTACGGACAAAAACCCATTAAAGGTTCTCCTTATCCTAGGTAATTATTACAACTCCCACTTCCTTATTATTTCCAAATGTCTGAAACTATGTTGTTTTGTAATATTCACATATAAACTTAAATTCCATACTTTAAAACTATGTTTACTTTACTGTTCAAACTCACAAGTCAGATTCATTGCTTGGTGTTTTAGATGTAAGGCCTGGCTAGCAAAACAGAAAAGATAGATATGTTTTTCTTTTTGATCGGACAGAAAATGAAAAAAATATCGCTCTAGTCTAATCTACCTTCCCCACGTCTGCTACCCTAATCTATCGTTCTGAAACAGATATATCTACTTGGATTCACAGATTTGCTTCTTCGACCTTAATCTATCTTCCAATACTACACTTGCTATAAAGCCTATATACATGTTAAAGGTCAATCCAACCCCAAAACACGAACTTATAGGTGGAGATAACTTGTCCATATACTTTCTATGTGGGACTTATACTACAATACCCCACGTATATGATTGAACATCTATACGTGGGTCATAGCATGACTGGACATCTGCATATGGGCTGGAGACCATATGGTGAAGGTGACAAACAGGCCGTGGGATGAACCAACTCTGATATAATATTAAAGAACCAACTCAACTAAAACCTCAAACTCATAGTTGAACTCAATATAATTTTATTCTAACAATACCCAGTGGGGCTCGTGCCGATAACCTCAAAAAGGTGAGGGCGTGAGAGAAAACTTCATCATCAGCCCAACCCGAATGGACAAGAAGAGAGGTCTGTTAGTTATTGACCCACCTAGAGTGTAGATTCACAACTATAAGAAAGTATAATTTCTAAACCATCATAAGTCAGATCAAGTGGTAAGAATCTCACTTCTACATTATTAGTAATGTTAATGTAGGTCTAACCATGCTGTTTAGGTTAACAAATACACGTAAAAATTACAATAAAAGTCCAAATACAGATACAAAACCCTAAAGTCACTAATTTTAGGTTATGTAAATATGTTCAGGGGTTATTACAGATGTAGCAGCTCCAAAGGCTGCTCGGCAAGAAAACAAGTGGAGCGGAGCCGGACAGATCCAAACATGCTGGTCATCACCTACACCTCCGAGCACAACCATCCATGGCCAACCCAGAGAAACGCCCTCGCCGGATCAACAAGGTCCCACCCAACAAAGTCCACCAGCTCAGCACCACCCAAGCTCACCACACAACCAAAGCACGAGCAAAAAGAGACCACGACCATCAACGTTGTCAAAGAGGAGATCCAAGACACGGATCTGATCAAGGAACGGTTCGATAAGGACGATGATGGTGAACTAGGGTTCTCTTACAAACCTGTGATGCCTTGTGACGAGGATAGCTTCTTCGCGGAGTTGGGAGAGATCGAGACAGACCCTGATCTACATACGTTGTTTAGTAAAGGTTTCGATCAAGAGATTCAAGACCACGACTGTCCGAAAGACCAAACCAAGGGCTTGGATGACCAGTTCGGTCTCTTTCATTGGTAGGGAAGGATAAACAAGGGTTTATAGTTCATAGTACGACCTGAAATGCATAGTATATATAAAGTAAACCCTAATTAGGGCTATATATGATATACACACAACACGTATTGATGGTGATTAAGTTAAGGTAGTTATGTGATCATTAGTGATATGTTGAGATTCTCGTGGTACGAACGATCGGACCTTTGTGACAGTGTGAAATAAAAGCATGGTCTGTTTTGAATAAAAAGCTTGGAGAGTGGTTGATTTTGGAGCCCACAAACAGTCAAGGAGGGGACAGAAAGGTGAGGAACAGAAGGTTTCAACAGTGCATCACTCAGTGTGACTCTGAGAGGATATGACATGAATAGATGATTCAATCTTTACGGTGTAATGGTAAATTGGTAATTATTCATTTGCAACGATGTCTCGAGTCTGGATGTGAAATATTTAAAAAGTAATTTTTTTCTTTTGAATTGGAGTCGTAATCATATATTAACCGATTATAAAAGCCCGACTCAAAACGGGCATATCATAGTTGAAACACAAAAATATTGTATAACAGGTCATAATATTATAAGACTAAAAAGAAAGAATATCTAAGTAAAAATCGAATATAAATACTTAAATACCCGTAAAATAACTGATTTTGATATCATATTAAGAAACAACTTACGCAACTAAAAAGAAGGTCTAATAATTGTAGACTTAATTATAATTTTTTATTCTTAACTATAACATCAAATTTCTCAGTCCTATGATGTGAGTATTGTGAGAAAAATAAAATAAAGTTTGTGAAGCAGCTTGCTTAGCTTTGTTATGGATTGGTGATCATTTGATGGGGAAAGAAGAAACAAATGGAGAGAAGATGACAAAGGAGATCAATTTTAACAAAAGAAAAAGCTACACTGACCTTTCTT
>JAYMTN010001939.1:0-11846 GCA_036897425.1 Erodium trifolium
TCTAACACGCGCCCTCAAGGACAAGCCCGTTTTACGGGATTTTAGGTAAATTATTTAGAAGAAGAGATGAGCCCATTGACAATAGAGATAAGGGCTGTCCCATTTGGGGCAAACTTGATAAATTGAGAAGAAATAATTTTATTTTTGTAGAGAGTGGGGTTTAGAGAACCAACTCAACTAAAAGCTCAAGCTGATAGTTGAAGATCCAATTATATTAATATTCTAACACGCGCCCTCAAGGACAAGCCCGTTTTACGGGATTTTAGGTAAATTATTTAGAAGAAGAGATGAGCCCATTAACAATAGAGATAAGGGCTGGCCCATTTGGGGCAAACTTGATAAATTGAGAAGAATTTTTTTTTGTAGAGAGTGGGTTTGATCCCCTGTCCGTGAAGTACCAAGCTTTGATACCATATTAGAAAACCATCTCAATTAAAAGCTCAAGCTGATAGTCGAAGGTCCAATTATATTAAAATTCTAACCTCTAACATTTGAATGCAACATATCCAACAAGATTGGCTTCCATTATTCAATGCTCGAGACATAGAAAAAAAATGGGGTCTTGTAGGTCTTGACTACGTAGCGTGTCATTCCAATATGAGAAGCGTATTAGTGAGCATGAGACAAAGATGAGATGGATCTTAGCTGGTAACTAAAAACTATGGCTAATAACAAGTGTTCCCAAGATTGTTTAAGGAAACTAAGAAAGGCAAGCATGGGGTTGGTGACAAGGACGTGGAGGATAAGAGGTTGCATCACTTCCATAAATGCACAAAGAATGTCAACAAAATAGATAAAGTTAGTGTACAAGTTTGAGTGTAGAGACGTAGAAAATGAATGATGGAGGTTTAAGTATTTCTTTATCCTAATGTTTTTTTGAAACTGGCTCGAAATGTCGGGGAAGTGGGGGAGATGACGGACGACGATGTGGACAGTGTTGGGGTTTAGTATCAGAAGTTTGTTTTCGTCCTAACTATCAGGCGAGGTCTACTACGCAACCTTACTAGGGTATATGAGAGGCCCTCGGGGATACGGGACGCCGGGGAGGAAAGGCGTTCCGACCCCTACTTGGTTAGCATCTGCTAACTGGTTTCCTCTACCAATTAGTGTGATCAGGGATCAAGTAATTGGTAGAGAAAACCAGTTACTAGTACAAATATTTCATGGTCCTCCCCCAATGACCAAGTAACAGTTAGACACCCGTATTTGTATCAAGTCGAGGCAGGATTGGTTCTTTTGTCTTTTAAGTTTTTTAAGTTACTATTTTTCGGCGTTTAGCCCCATATGTCAAGACCAACTGTACCTCGATTATGATTCTAGGATTAGCTTGCAGGATTGTCTCTAGACGATCTATACTCTCCCACTGATCTTTTTTATATGTGTTCTTAGTTGATATTAATAAACCTTTTGCTAAAAAAAAGATGTACATTTGAGCAATTCACCGTTTAAGATCGTGTATGCCCAATACTTTATCTCATCTCCTTTTCAATCCTAAGTGCCTTCCAGAAGTTACTCAACCACATCTCATTGGCTTTCTCCATCGTTGTGCCATAAAAACTTTGACGTAAATTCTTACGACTGTGTATAACACACTCTACGATTATGTGGTGTGATACCTCGGTAAGTTGTAATAGGATTAGTCGTTGGTATTATGGACGTTGCGTCGTCCTTGTGTCATTTGGGTCAAAGTTTACTCAAACGATCTTTATTATCAAGTCTTGTCAGTGAGTTTTATGAATTTTCAAGATTTATCAATGACTACATGCATTTTTGAAAATATAAACGTTCTTTAAGAAAGTTCTTCATTTTTTGCAAATGAAATAAAGTCACTTGCATGATTTGGAAATGAAAATCGCACACAGTCAGAAAATGAAAATTGACTTTCGTGCACAAGTCGGAATGGTATTAATCCCTTGTTAGTATTGGGCACAAGTATAAGCCAGAACTCGTTAACAATATTTCCTTTTTCGGTTTAGTGCCAACGATTTGAATACAATTATATCGAATACCTCGTGTTGTACGAGATACTCATTTATATGTTTGTGAGGCGGGTTGGGAGACTATCTCGATTCAAAATTTTACCCTCAATATTGAAAACCCTAAAATGTAAATTTCAAATAACAGTAGTAACGAACATCGACTTCTTCGAAACCTATCACATCAAAACAAACCCGAAAAGTAAAAAAGTATTACAAGAATGTAGCGTCACACTAACAGCTAAACAACCTCGAAACCACAAAATCAGTTCCTTCAGACAGATTCATCGGCTTTAGCACTCTTCATTCTCGAATCACCCTCAACACCAACAACAACAACAACATCAACACCGATCGGTGCCATCTTGTTCATATCATCGTTAATCTGGTCCTTGCTCTTCCCCCACAAAACCATATACAACCCCGAAACTATGATCACTGCTCCAATAACCCTACCTAAGTACATTGTCTCGGACAATATCAAAGACCCCAATACGGCCACAATGATCATGCCTAGAGGATTGAAAGCCGATACAAAAACCGGTCCTCGGGTTTTCATTATAATTCCTTGAACGTAATAAGCGACAGCCGAACATATTACGCCCTACATTTCACATAAAATCGTGTATAAGTGTGAGGTTGTTAGTTCTGATCCTCGTATCTACAATTATTATTGATAAAAATAAAATCGGAGCTAGGGTTTAAATTCTTACACTGTACACAACGGCTAGTAACTTGGAGTCCCAATGCAATGCCCAAGCCGTAGGGTTGTGCCTTTCCATCACCACAGCTGGTACAATACCTTCCAATGCACCCATTAAGCATATTAAAGCTGTCAACGAGAGCTCAGCTGGGTATGATCTCAGCGTAATCGCCTGATAAAAAAAACGAAACGACATTCAAATTTGAGACGAATGTATTATTAGAAAAAGGCGATGATTACACAAGAAGTATACTGAGATATTTATTTATTGTAGCTTATAATCTACTTCTTTGGTGATCTCAGAAAAAAAGAAAATATCGAACCTGTCTTTTCATTACGTTTTATATAAATACGACTATTTTGCCCTTGAAATTTTAAAAATAAGAAACAACAAAAATATCCGAAATTTCCTATCACCTGGTACCATACAAAAAAAAAACAAGAAAAAGATGGGATAATTCTTTTTTTGAATTTCTTTTGTTGTTATTTTTGCATTTATAATTTTAAGGACATAATCGTCATTTTGAAGAAAAAATGTGAATAGGTGAGAAGTGTTGTATTTACTTGGAGAATGATGAAGGCAGACCAAGAGAAGCATCCTATAGTGATCATGATCGCACCCTTTATAGGGTCTTGCGCCACCGCAGCTCCGCCGGAAGATTGTTGATGGCCACCGGAGCTCGTCCACGGCAAGTTCAACATGGGCCCTTTGATAAGAGTCATCGCCATTGCTCCGCCCACCGTCACCACAGTTCCCAAAACCTTTGCCTGGCTGTGGACCCTCCGGATATCAACTTTCTCAAGCCTGCAATCACATATCGAACTCGATATTAAAACTCTTATTCAATTAAAAACTCAAGCTGATATTTATACGTACCTTACGGCCCAAGCCATCATGAAGGCGAAAGCGGGAAGGATGTTGCACATTGCCATTGTGAACGTTGCTGTAGTGTACTTCATGCCTGTGTAGTACAAGTTCTGGTCGATCACAGGCCTGCCATAACAAAAGACCGAAAATTCGATTAGTACCCGATTAGTTGTTGATATGGGTGATTGCAAAAAATTACCCTCACCTATTCACTTCTTTGTTGGTTATAGTCTTTCTCTGATAATTGTAAAAAAAACGTCAAGAACTTGTCTTTCCGTTACCCTCTATGTGAATTTGTTTTAAAATGATAATTTTACCCTTGATATTTGAATTTAAAAAAATAACAAACAAAAAATCAAGAAAATTCTCTCCCCTCATTTTTTTAAGGGTAAAACGGTCATTTTAAAACAAATTAGCATATGCTGCAATGGAAAGACAAGTTCTTGACGTCTTTTGTCACAATTATCAAACTATAACCCGCGAAAGTACTGAATACATGAGGGTACTTTTTTGCAATCATCTCTTGCTCGTATACATATAAATGCTTACTCTAACAATCCGAGGAGCGCGATCTTGATGAAGATGGGTAATGTCATCTTCGGCCTCACTTTCCTATCAATCGAAGATCCATTCATATCAAGTAACCCGACAAGAAGAAGAAGAACAACAACAACAAAACAACGAGGAACGAACCTGTCCAAAACGAGAGCGAATGGAGCAATGGCGAGGAAGGCGACGGCGTGTCGGTACACGACAAGAACATGTTGGCTCAACCCACGATTCAAAGCAATCTTAGCAATTATAGAC
Organism: Erodium trifolium; assembly: GCA_036897425.1. NCBI lineage: Eukaryota > Viridiplantae > Streptophyta > Magnoliopsida > Geraniales > Geraniaceae > Erodium > Erodium trifolium. The sequence continues at coordinate 4,355 of JAYMTN010001939.1, forward strand.
ATCCACGAATAAGCCACTTGTAACAAAATCACAGCCAGAAACGGCTTAGCCCTCTCCATGAACACACTCAAAGACCCCATCGTTGGAATGAACGCGTTTTAACTAGTGAACAGTATCACAGAAGACCTGATCGAGTTGTGAAAAGCTCGAGCCAGAGATGGAGCTTATATAGGTGCGAGTCTCGGCTCTGTCTCGGACAGGAGAACAAACCCGACACGTCATTTCCTTAAACGTGAGTCTAGGGGCAGCACTAATTACGTGAATGGGTCACCACTCGATGACCCAATTGAGACCATGAATCGCATCAAAAACCATGAACCTCGAGTTTAGGACATGTGATTAAGTGGTGATTATCACGCTAAGCACACTCATTAGTGGAGGCTAATTAATGGTAAGTTGTTACTTGAGTCAAGACTAAGTGTGTGTGTGTGTGTTTATTAATATATGTGTTATGGTAACGGTTTTGAATAATAACAAACGTTGTTGTGTCGTCGTCACTGTTGTAACGGTTTTCAGTCATGATTGGATCATAGTTTTTAACTGTTTCAGAGTTTTGTTGTGATCGTTACTAGAGATGTAGAGAGGTTCATGTGTTTCGTCAACATAGTGGCTGATCTCAGCCTTTGACAGGTTGTTGAGTTTTAGATATTTGTTACTACGAGAGCGAGTGTTTGATATCGATGACTGAGTTTTCGTCTGCCAGAGAATTTGACGACCAATATGACATGTGATACATGTAAAAATTGGAATATTTCTTATGTTTTTGACCCGATTCCTTACTAAACTTGACGACTGGGTTTTCGATCCTTCTCCCTCGGTGAATCACAATGTGCTACGTGGTTGTCTAAGAAATGACGGAAATGTTGCTAAATCCTCGACCCTAAACCCCTATTTTTATATATTGGGTTTTAATTTTTAAAATATATTTATAAATCTAAAAAATGTAAAATAATATTTTTTGGGGCACGTTCTATTCAACCTCTTTCATGTCAGGGAATTCATCTGATATGGTCTCTTGTGGTACTATTTACTAGTTCGGCGTTTGGAGTTCTTACATTCTGACAGGTACGACTGATTCTTTGTTGTTGAGTTCTGTTGAAGTCAATATTTTTTTTATTGAAAAGTTTCAAATGGATTCTGTGGATGGAGCTTTTGGTGGTGATAATGGTTTCAAGGACATTGATTAATTAATGGCATCCTTCTCATGCTTGAGTTTAGCTCTCATCTGGAAAAAAATGCAAGTGACCATTTTCGAGATGTCACATCTAATGCAAGATTAGGTGTTAATCTAATCATAAATTTATAATTAGCCAGGTTTCTTAGCCCATTGTTACAAGGTTTGTCCAAGTTTTTGCACTTGATAGAGCTTCTCCTTGTCATGGCGCATTTACCTTTCTATGGCAATAAAAATTGAATTTTGGGAAGTTTAGAATTAGGCAAGTGGTTCAGATTTGTTCATTGCAATGCCCTTTCGAGTGAAGTGAGTTTCGTTAATAATTATTATTCCGTTTTCATATCTTCTAATTATTCGTTCAAGTCGTCACCTTTTTTAAGCGTTAGACATTGTTGATACGAATTTAAAAGAACGACCATAACATCCCCCATGAGGACGAACTAAATCCAAAAACCTGCTCTCGGTTTGACCATAGGTTGTAACTCGCTTGCGTAAAGTTAAAATCGCTACTAATACAGTGAATTGTAGGACATGTGATTAAATCTCCGTCACGATGATCAAAATTCAAGTCACGATAATACAACAATTAAGGTTCAATATAGCTAATTGTAAACTATAGTCCATATGAACTGATCACTAGCATATGACTCTATTGTGACAATTTAAACACATAATTACCTGTATGTATTGTCCACATGTCACCTTAATACAAAACAAAACACCCAAAAAAAACTCCTTCAAGGCTTCCAAGTAGATCAACAACATTTCACCATACACTTCTCCAAAAAAAACTATAGAATCTCAACATCAAAAAGGTACATAACCAGAGCAACAACAACTGTGTCCTTTTTACTTGCAACAAAAACAAGATTAACTTCATCGTCTATCTACATCAAGACATGAAAACACGTACGAGCAATATCTTAGGCAAGGACAAGAAGAGTTCGTCGTGCCATAAATTCGATAAATCAGGCAAAGAAATTACTACCTTTTAAGGGATAAATACATGCACTACAATAATATTGTCACAACTAGTTCTAGATCGGAATGAGTGCCACCGCCAGAAACTTCCCTCCATTTCCATGAATTCCAATTCTGTTTATCATCCACAGCAAGCGGATTTCTGGGCACCTTGAGATTCACCAGCTGCCTGGTCTGGCTGATTAATCTTGATTGTCTGAGGCTGAAACCACGGTCCAGAGAAAAAAGTCAAGCAATATATAAAGGAATAACTGCTATGAGTAAGAATTGTAAGGGATAAGAAAATTTGGAATTTTCGTTCTTTAGTTATTATTTTTAAATTTAAATTTACAAGGGTGAAATCATCATTTTGAAACAAATGTATATAGAGCGCAAAAAAAAAGACAGGTTTAGGTTACTTTTTTGCAATTATCAAAGAAGGCTACAAGTTACAAAAACTGAATACTTTCAGGGTACTTATTTGCAGTTATCCCATATATACATGAGGGAGGAAAACGAAATTAAAAAAATGGAAATGAAAAGAATCGGAATTTCAAATATAAATGCATACCTCGGGTTTAGAGTCTGTTTCTGACAGCCTTTTCTTGATATCTCTACCTATTGAAAAGAAAACCTCCTCCACGTTCAAATTCGTTTTTGCACTCTGCATAACAGTAACAGATCCTTTTATTACAGTCAGAACCAGATGGTTTTCTAAATTTGGATGATGTACAAGCAATGGCTTGCTACTTACAGTTTCGAAAAACTTGATGCCATACTCGTCCGCAAGAGCTTGGCCTTTGGCAGTAGGAACAGCCTAAAAATGGAAAAAATATCCTCTCTTGTTAAATAATGTGAAGTGCACGCAAAGAAAGCATGAGAGAAAAGCTAGAAATACTGTAGTAAAGAGTATATATCCCACATCTAGCATCCCAGTAGATAATAATTCTTTTATACTATTTGGCCAAGTTTGTGCCTAAAATGCAATTTCAGCTATGGAAGGTGTTAAAGTGTGAGTTCCACATCGGAGGCATGTGGATAAATTGACCAGTCGTTAAGCATATTGAGGCCTCCACCCATCAGCTTGAGCTTTTGGGTTGGATTGGACTTTAACATGGTACTACAGCTAGTTTGGGCACGTGAGTCTGCTCTAGTGGGCCGGGCCGGAACCTCCCTTAGGTACCCAAGATTGTAATGGTGCCCTAGTGTGTACATCAAAAGTATGTGGGAAAATTGACCACTTTATAAGCACACCGATACCTCCACCCATCAGCTTGAGCTTTTGGGTTAGATCAGGATTTAACAAGGTACTAGAACGGTTTGGGCATGTGAGTATGTCCTAGTGTGCAAGAACCTCCCTTAAGTGCTTAGTGAGTAACGGTGCCCTAGTGTGCAACACGTGAAGGAGATTTTCAAGTGTATTATGTGGATGAATTGACCACTCGATAACATATTGATGCCTCCACCCTGGCAATCTTAGGAATCTACCTTAGTATCTCATGATTCAAGACTTGCACAAGACTACATATATATACTACACAGGGCGCATTAACTACATAACCCCTAAAGCCCATAGGATTGACACACCCATCAATCTAAGCTTTTGGACTGGATTGGCTTTAATATGATATTAGAGCTGGTTTGGACCTTTGAGTCTGCCTTAGTGTGCAACACGTCACATCGGAAGTACGTTTATGAAATGACCACTTGATAAGCATGTTGAGGCCTCCACCCATCAGCTTGAGCTTTTGGGTTGGATTGGACTTTAACAGAAGTCATGTAACATAAGAGAAGAAACTTAAAACAAACAAAAACCTACCCTTTTGCTGTCATCCATATCAGCCTTGTTGCCAACCAGAACCTTGTTGACATTGTCAGAAGCATGTTGTTCGATATTGCGAATCCAGTTCCTAATGTCTATAAGAACAGAGAAAATGGCTCTTCAGAATTAAAAGAGATGTAGATTAGCCTTAAAAAAGGGATCAGAGAGCGCCTTCAAAATCTAAAGTTCATTCAAAATGGGTAATGGAATAAAACATATCCTAATGCCGGTGACAAAGCAGAAAGCCATACTGTTGAATGATGCCTCATCAGTAACATCATATACAAGCAAAATACCCATAGCTCCTCGATAGTATGCTGCAGAGAAGTATTAAATGATTAAGAAAACTCCTCTGTACATGAAAAATAAGCAAAGAAGTGGCATTCGAGGAAATGACAACTAAATGACTAATAACTGTATGAGCCAAGACGTGTTGCCTGAAAGTTAAAAAAATAGGGATGATAGCAGAAATATACTGCACACTTCATATTGCTTGCAGGCTGTTACTGTTATCTTTATTTTGTGGCAGGTCGTTTCCCTGTACTTTTTTTAGTAGCACCACACCCGTGACCTGCTGAATTTTCAAAATGATGAAATAAACCTTCCTCCTCAAAACCCCCAAGGCCCTTCTTGTGGGGGTAGTATAGTCTTTTCCGTCGGGTTTTAACTATGTTATAGATGATGCAACTAAAAAAAGTACAAGGAAGCAACTTGTTACAAAATAAAGATAATGGTAACAAAATGCAAAAAAATTAAAGTGAACGGAGTATTTCTGCCATTATCCCTAAAAATATTATATATTTCAGATATTTCAAAAAATAGCTATTCAGGGAAAGCAGATGCAGTTTCAGTTTCAAGCTCAGGTATGGAATGTGACAAAGCCATTTACAGCCACCTCTGATATGAAATTCTTAGCCATGTTCCTACTTAGAAGTTAGAGATAACTGCTAAGATCTGAAACAAACCTGTTGTGATAGTTCGGAAACGCTCCTGACCAGCTGTGTCCCAGATTTGCAATTTGACCCTTTTCCCATCTAGCTCAATGGTTCTTATCTTAAAATCAATGCTGTAGAGAAAAGTACATCAACATGATCATAAGGACATTTCAAATATGTATGATACATTAACGAGAAAAGCAAAAGTCGTTCTAGTAACTTTAAACTCTGTTGCAAGGAGATCGCCAGAATACCAGAATAGCTAATCACCTCACTGAATCATATTACATGAACTCTAGACTCAATTAATCCTGGACCAACTAAGCAACCAATAGTTATCCTTGTAAATTATAGGAATAATTGCAAAAAAAATACTGAGGTATATACTTATTGCAACCTGTAGCCCCCTTCTATGAAAATTCCAAAAACAAAAGTGCATTGAACTTGTCTTTTGTTGCACTTTGTATAAATTCCTTTCAATATGAAGATTTTACCCTTTTTAAAATTAAAATTTTAAAAATAATAACTAAAGAGCAAAAAATCCAAAACTGCATATCCCTTAAATTTCTTACTCTTTGTACTGTACAAAGAGGAAGAAAATTAAGGGATATGAAAATTTGGATTTTTTAAGTCTAAATTGCAACAAGACAAATCAGGGTACTTTTTTGCACTTATCAAAGAAGAGGGCAACAAGTTACAAAAAATGAACACCTCAAGGTACTTTTGTGCAATTATCCCTAAATTATAACAGCAGGCCTCACCAATTATTACTTTGGTCCTCCCATATTGGCTCACTTACATAACCTAGTACACACTAAAAATGTTTCAAATATTAATCAGGTAAAAGAGTTGGTACAAACCCAATGGTCGTTATGAAGCTGGTTGTGAAGGAACCATCAGAAAAGCGCAAAAGCAAACAACTCTTCCCAACACCTGAAAAATAATCCCATAAGAATGTCAAATAAAGCGACGCAAAAACTAGCATGTTGATTAGATCATTGCATGAGTCCATTTGGACGCAAGAAGATAAGAACCTTAATTCTGCAGAAATTGAAAAAACGAAGTTCAAAACCGTTAGTAACTTCTTCATTTCCTAACCCTTATTAGTGATATATCATCTTACAGCTCTTCAAATTGTAGCTACCACAGTACTGTACCGAACTCATAAAAGCATTTAATCCATAGCACACCAAATTTTAAATCCATTTAAAACGATACTTTTCAAACAACATATGGTTAAAAACCAAACCCATTTCAATTTTCAAGCAACACTTAAAAAATGAGAACCCCAATTTGATCCTTTGCACATACAGATCAAACAAAAGACAAATCATCCACATACCCATTTGATCTCAATGACCCAAATCCCTCTTTCAATACACAGATAACCCAGAAACCAAATCAGATCAGAAACCCATTTAATCACAGAACAATCAAAACATAAGATCTCAATCATTTTACCTCCAAATTCCTAAGAACCCATTAACAGGTCAATGAAGGAACGAAAATTTGACAGTACTTACCGCTGTCGCCGATCAAAAGAAGCTTAATGAGGTAATCATAATCGGCCCGAGCCCTTGCTGGTGGTGCAGCCATCGATTCTGACCAAATCCGATTGTTCTAGAAGAAAAATAATCCTTTTCCTGCCCAGAATAATAGATTTACATGTAAAATAAAATCGTATTTATTTGTGGAAAATATGAAGAAGAATAAAAACGATGAAGATGAGAAATGGGGGAGAAAGAGATCGACCCTTGGCTTCGAGTTCGACACAGAGGTTAGCGAGTGATCGGCGACAGGGGATTGCCCCGATATTAGAAGACAGACCAATCAGGTTTGGTCGTCGATAGGACTCGTTCCTCAACGCGTGTGCTACGCGGGTTTCACGACTTTGGTCATACCTGATCAATACATTTATTATTTATTATTCCTTCATTTATTTATTGTGGGTCAGACATTTAAAATTCAAATATTTGTTTCGGGTAGATTTGTTTTTGTCAGTAAAATCTAATTTTTGGTGACCGTTTAAGAAAAATAATTACGTAAGAATATTTTTATTTATTTACTCTTTCGTCATTTTATTTTACTTTAGAACAATAACGAATAAATTGTATTGATGAAACATTGAAAGACTGTATATGTCGTACAAGCTTGTGAATAACTGAAAGAGGATGACATACAATTCTGATGACGATCAGAGCACTGATCATATAGTTAACGGACAGATCCAGGGAGATTATAGGAGGTTAGTCCATATTCCAGTTGTGTTGAGTACGGATGATCATGTGAGCTTCCCTCGTCTCGACTTGATCGATATTGGTGTGTCGCACCAGGCGACCAAGGAGGATGTCAAGGAAAGGAGGAGGCTGGGAACCAGAGCGCATTTGGTTCAGTGGGGCCGAGGTGTGGCTCCTCAGTAACACCTCGAGCTGCCCTGAACGTCTCATGGTGACCCGCGAGTCAATTGTCCATGCCTCGCTCTAGTCCTCTCGAGGCCATCTACCACCGAGGTGTTTGTGGTTTCTATGGTGACTTGGGTAAGGGTCTCGGGTCCATCCATCTCCGGGGATGAGACGTACCACCGAGGTTCCGCAGATCCTT
>JAYMTN010001940.1:0-11846 GCA_036897425.1 Erodium trifolium
CATTTTCTAAGTGGGGTTTCAGTTGGAAATAGGTGGATTTAAATTATGTGTGAAAAAATCCGATAATCTTAAAAAATAATCCGTTAATGATATATTTCGTCTCATATATTTATCCTTCTTCATATTTATTGTCCAGTACACACCGAAAACTATTTCAATATAACATATGTTGTTTTAATATTTCAAACTGCAGGTGGAGACGGGTGTGTTCCCGACAAACTAACACCACATCGCGGGAGGGGGGGGGGGGGGGGGGGGGGGGGGTGAGTTTTTGGTATATTGAAATAGTCCTCAATATATACTTGACAATGAAGATATAGGGAGGTAAGATTGTGGGACAAATAGTAGTTTTCTCATAAAATATATAGTTTAAATTATAATCTCACGTTCACAATATTTGTACTCAAACCACCCGTCAATAAACTATCGTAGACTAACTAAATTTCGTTTACTATGATCACTTAGATTTTTTTTGTTACTTTATCTCACCTAAGTATGATCAATTTCCGCTAAAAAAACAAAAAAATAGTAAAGTGAAAAAAAATCTCAATATACCGTAAAGAATTTTTTTTAATCAGATAAAATAAAATGAAAAAGGTATAATATTAGATAAAATAACGTGTAATTTTCACTATTATATTAAACGTTTTATGTCACCCGTTTTGAATATTTATCATCCAAGATTTAGTACATCATCTATGACATGTTTAGAGGACAAGGCCAAACATATCTCAACAACATTATGGTCAAATGAGAAAGTTTAATCCACCTCATAGAGCTTATCTAGAATCCAAATGTGCTTAAAATGCTTAAAAATATTCAGAGATAATTGTGGAATTTGAATCTTATGATACAGCTTTCTTGTACTTTAAGCAAGTTGGGTCAAGGTATACATGTACAAGGGGACAAGACAAACCCTAATAAAAGAATGTCCAAACATTGGGTCTTGGATGTTTAGTATTCTTCATTTTGTTTGCATTGAAGAATAATTCAAATATGGATCATGTCACTTTGCATACCAAACCCAAATATATTTATCACTGTTTAGTCTTTACATGGACATCATCATGATATTTTGTATAAATTTATATATGTACGTACAATTTCGTTCATATGATATGGGTCTAAATCGTATGGTGGATAATAATCATAGTAAGCTCTTGATATAGTGTAAAAATGTTGATGTATGAACCCACATCGACTAAATATAAGAATAAAACGCTACTTATGAAGGTTCGGGGACATTTAAGTCGTGAAAGCCCAACCCGACATAAGTGACCAATTTTAAACTAAAAGTTACTCCAAAAAAAACAACCCTGATATTTTAGTTACAATAACAAGAAATAATTACAAAAACTCGTAGTGAACTATGCGTATTCTACAAAAACTTACGTCCGTTTACTCTGTCACATTTAACAAAATTAGTCATGTGACAATCACATGACATCAATTCTTTTACAAAAAAAATGAACGTTTTACCATTTGTATTACATGTGTTTCGCTAGTTGTGACCCTCATGTATACATGTTTTGTAATTTGGAACCTATGAACTTTTACGACGGTACTTTCAACTTCTTGCAAAAAAAATAACTCTGTTAGTGATTTTTACAAACGAAAAATAACTCATTGTAATTTTTGTAAAACATATATAGTTCGTTGTAAATTTTCACGACTATCGCTAACAATAATTAATATCTTTCAAACCTACCATTCTTTCACTAATCCTACTTGTTGGTATTGACATGAACCCACAAAAATACATCTCCATCAAGAGATGATAGTGAGTGGGCAGGCAATAAGGAAAAGAAACTTAAATGTTGCCCCTAAAAATAGGTAAAAGATTGGCAAAAGAAGAAATTGGAATTAATTAGTGATAGAAAGAGACAAAAGAAAATGCCACTTTCAAAAACTAGGATTAACTTTTGCAATAAATTGTGGTGTTTGAACACTATCTTGTCTGCCATCTCAACCATCTATCTCCAACTATTGGCTGATTCTCTATTTTCAATCAATTTAAATTAATATTATAAGATGCTAGTCAATCATACCTTGTTGAAAACAAGTTTGAGAATGATTATTTTTAGATATTTTAAAGTTCAATAGTGGAAAGATTTATATTTTAGCAAATCGAGGGCTTGAATATTAAATCGATTTTGCTGTGAGTTACATGTGATGTGAGTTCTGGTTTTGATGAGTTAAAGATGTTCTCGAGGTGGGTTATGATTTTGATATGAGTTTAGAGGAATTAAATTAGATATAAATATAGTTCTAAAGTAAATATTAAGAATGATGTTGTATGTATAAATCAATCATAATTCATAACCTTATAGAGATTCAAAAAATGTAGCTCCCTCAGCTAGTTTCAGGGCGTCTCCTTCATGTTTTCGTTGTCGTCGGCGTATCTTTTTTCGGGTCTCGTCATGTTCATCCACCACCACCACCTCCTCATCTATCTCTTCTGGTGATCACTTTTCCAGGAACGACCGTGTAAGGAATCAAAGGAGGTCTGTTACCTCACCATCGTTTGTGGTGTCTTTTTCATGGTCCCACACCTCCTCCCTCTCCCTACGGACCACCCGTTTCATCGGGGAGGATGAGAATGGTTTCGGAGACAAGAGAGGGAGGGTCGGACCCTACCACTATGGATTCTTGTACTGGGTCCTTTCAGCCCCTCAATCTAGTTCATGGAGATTGGGATCAGAGGCTGGTATTGACGGCGTGGTCGACGAAGTAAGATGGCGGTGTTTCCTATGGAGTGTCGGCAGTAATCGGTGGAAGATTGACGGCGACCATGTGTTGTCGTGGATCAAGAATATGAGCTCTTACTGGTCCAAAAAACCAAGCGAGGTCTGCTAAGCAGCCTCGCCAAGTCCAATGAATACGTGTGAGACGATGTTGAGGAGATATGTCATGTTCCAAGGGGAATTGGTCCAACCTCTCAAGTCTCCTTCTTTTCCTAAGAACCTCCTTAGATGTCTGACATCATTTTCACCTACTCAAAGAGTTTTCACCGAGTGACCAACGTATTCTTTAGACAAAACAGATCCATTTGATTCCATTTTGAAAAATCGTCGACTTAAAACATCGAGTAAGCGCTGTCGACTACGCATGCTCCTTGTAATTATAACTTCATCACTATAATATGATTTTAACCCTTAAATTCTTGAAATATATTAGTTAAAAAATTATCAAATATTTGTTATATAATGGCTTATGGTAGTACAAGAACCGAGGAGTAAATAAACTATAGCAGATACTTTTATATTTGGACCAATTATATATGAAAGTTGCCTATTCTAAAGTCCATTGAAACGACAAAAAAAAAACATTATAATATGGTTATTTTTTCAGCCGTTTTACAATAATAAATGGGTTTAGTAAAGTCCATGCTATGGTGGAGTGGAGATTGGCACCTTGATATATATTAGGCCCATTTGTAATTATGATTTGAATCCAACAGGGCCCATCCATATGGTGGGTTTTCAAACCCAATCATGTTCTTTCTCAAAGATGAGACTTTCAATTAAAAACTATTCTTATATATTATAAATCAGAGAATTAAATTTTTTTTTGATAAATCAGAGAATTAATTTAAATTATACACCCTAAATCCTAATATTCAATAAGCTGATGAGTGATGTATGATATTTATTAAAAAAAACAATATATGTATGTATTAGATATGTATCAAGGGTATATTTATTATTAAAATTAGGGTTATTTTCATCTCACTATCTTAATTATGTGGTTTTTTTTCTTCTCCCTACCCTAACTATTTTTTGTGGCACCTCGCTACCCTATAATGCATTTTTTTTCACTTTCATACCCGTCGTCAAATATCGTGCGGTGATGCGCATTCTACATATTTTTGAGTTGGCGTCTGGTTTTCGTATCAATTTCGCCAATTCATTTTTTTGTTTAATTTTTTCTTTGGGTGATTCGATGTGTGTTAGCCTTGCGGAGGCCCCTCATTGCTCTTTGGGACAGCTTCTGTAAACGAACCTGGGGTTCCCTCTTGGGGACAATCCTGTTGGCTTCCTTTTGGACCCAGGTGTTATAGAGATTTAAAGATCGCATGGTGGTGTGGCGAACCCGATTTATCTTGTTAGGAGGGCGTCGTACGCTCATCAAGGCTACTCCGGTAAGCTTACCAAACTTCTTCATGTCCTTGTTTCGAGCCGAAGGTGGTTTGTTTGCTGGAGAGACATCAAAGGAGGTTCTTACAGTGTTCGGGTAAGGAGAGGAGGTGTCTCTCCGAGGTCCCGTGGGTTGTGGTTTGCAAGTCCAAGGATTTAGGGGGGGTTGGTTTTCGATCTCTTACTGAGGTTAACTCGAGCCTTCTTCTTCTTCTTCTTCTTCTATATAGTTATTATTCAAACAAAAATCTAATACCATGATAATAAAAAAATTGTTCTAGGCCGATTTACCTGAGACTCAAATACTAAAAATTATTATTTTTAAAACAATGTTAAGTGTAATCTTTAATTGATAACGCCAATTACAAAAAATATGCGTTTGAACATGTACAATTGAAAATATAGTCTCACACTCCCTCGAAAGGAGGGGTACCGGCGCTCTAGGCCAAAAAACCCACTCTTATTGGCGAACTTGGAAAAAACAATTGGAACCACAATATAAGATAAAATAAACAAGAACAATGAGTTAAATACCCTCGCGGGTAGTAGACTCGTGCTGCTGGGGCGCAAACAGGTACCCCTCCTTAAGAAACACGAATCCAATAGACGGGTCATTTCTTCGACCGCAAGACCGTTCTTCATGTCCTCCGATCGGCACTACCACCAAACACTAGAGATTAATGATTTTTTCCAATACAAAAATATTAAGTTTGGTTTCATGAACCATATGATTAATGAGAGCAAGACAATTGAATTGACTAATTTGATAATTTATACATGTATTACATTCCATGTACAAGTTTTGGGCTATTGCATCCACACGAAACTCAAGGATTGAATAGTACCGTTCCACAGAGACAAAAACATGTCCATAAATGGCCTGAGACTCGCGACCTTTTCAGCTTTCTCCCCCAAATCGCCTCCTTCTCTCTTCTCCAAAACCTCTTCAGTGACTCTAGTAAGAGTAGTCTCCTCAATGCCTTACGACAAGGAGCTCACCGCCGCCAAGAAGGCAGCCTCTCTCGCTGCTCGTCTCTGCCAGGCATTGCTCTTTCATTCTCTCTCTTGCTTCTTGTTTTTACTCTCCCGATGATCGTTATTTATGTGGATTGTTGTTGTTTGAGCACTACCCATTTGTTGAATTTGCTGTTTGGTATGAACTCAAGTGTTGTTTTGCCTCAATCTGATTGGTTTGTGGTGTGATTGTGCTGTGGAGTGAGATTTAGCAAGACCCAGAACCTAGAAATGTGATTTTTGCTGATGGGTGTTGTTAATTGGTCATGAGTTTGGGGATTTTTTCTTCAATTGTTTAGTGTTGGTGTGATTGCTTCTGTTCTGGAGATTGCATTTAGGGGTTTATGCGGTTGCTTGATTATTGATTCTGGTAACCTATGAAATGTATATTTGTTTAGGTCAACTGTTCTTTGAGGCTGCATTACCAATTTGTTAAATTTGTTCTGAAACCATGCTTCCTTTTGCCTCCATCTGCTTAGTTTCTGAATGTGATTGTACTGAAAAGTGAAATTTAGCAAAACCCGTAACCTAGAATGCGATTTTGTGCTGACCCGTGTTGTGGATTGATCGAAAGTGGTGAAATTTATCAAGACCCATAACCTAGAAATGCGATTTTGTGTTGACCCATGTTGTGGATTGATCGAAAGTTTGGGGTTTTTCCTCCAAATTGTCTGATGGTAGTATGATGCTTTTGTTTTGAAGATTGCATGTAGGGGCTTATGTGCCTGTTTAATTATTGATTCTAGAAACCAATGAAACATATTTTTGTTTAGATCTTTGAGGCTCCAATGACAAACACAATGCCTGTAATTATGCTAATTGAGTGTGGAGCATGCAATTAAGTCATACTGGAACGAGTTTGGATTGAAATTTGAAAGGTTTGGCATCGGTTTTCTGACGTCATTATTAATTATCACAATGGAACTTCAGTGGCTTATTCGATTAATTTTTTTGGACATTAAACTAATGCTGAATAAGTTAAGGGGGTTACGCTTTTGAACAAATCTCACCAAATCTAGAAAAATGGAAATTAAATTTGTAGTCATTAACCAGACTCCTCTAGCTGAAGAGTAGTGGGGGTAGGTTGTACTTTAAATCAAACTCACCAAACCTGGAAAAGGGTTATTATATAGAAGGATTTGGAAAGTAAAAAAAAAAAGCGTGCAAAATGTTACCGTTTACCCTCAGTTGGGGTTTTGATTTAATCTTAGGCAAAAAATGAAAAAAAGTCAAATAAAGTGAATACCTCAGGGTACTTTTTTGCAATTATCCCTAGAAGATATACTTTGTTCCTCTAATCTGATTCTGTTCCCTGTTGTCTTTCTCTCTCCAGAAGGTGCAGAAAGCATTGGTTAAGTCTGATGTCCAATCGAAATCCGATAAAAGTCCGGTCACAGTGGCTGACTATGGTTTGCATCACTGAACTCTTGTTTTCATAATGATGAGATATTTGTTTTAATCACTTCCTCACACAAAGTTATTTATTTCCGTTGATGCAAAAGAAAAGCTATTACCTATTTTGTAATATCATTGTTCTGATCCTGACTCTAGGCTCGCAAGCCCTGGTTAGTTTTGTCCTTGGGAGAGAAATTACTTCTGAACCGTTCTCTTTAGTGGCCGAGGAGGGAAATTCGTCAACTGTCTTTAAATTTTATTTACTTCACTTTGAATCCCCAAAATTGATTATATGATTGTTCGGTCTTCCTAGGATTCTGGAGATCTTCGCAAGGATGATGCCCAAGAAACGCTACAGCGCATCACAACACTTGTTAATGACACGATCGTGAGTGATGGATCATATGACGTTTCTTCTTTATCTACCGAAGAAGTGGTCAGGGCCATAGATTGTGGAAACTCTGAAGGTGGCCCTAACGGAAGGCATTGGGTTTTAGACCCTATAGACGGTACTAAAGGGTGAGCCTCATAAGTCATATGGCATAGATTTTTCCCCAAACGGTTAATTACACCTAGCTACACCTAAGTTTATATGTATTTCATCTAGCTACTTCTAAATTCCAAACTCGGTTTGTAGCTACCCTAGGTTTCAAAGAATTCATAGGCTCTTTTTTGCCAGTAAATGACAAAAATACCCTTGATCATGATCTAATAATAAAAACATTTGTCTTTTTAATAGTTTTATCTTTTAAGGAGTTCTTTTTACATCTAATCAAAGTGTTTTTGGTAGTTATGATGTCTGTTTTTAGATTATGGTGAAGGGTATTTTTGTCATTCTGGTGAAAAAAGCTATGTAGGTACCCATAGGCGATCATGCTTGCCTTCGCCAATCCCTAAATCCTAAACCCTACTAAAAGAAAGCCAAAATAGTTGATGTGATGATAGAATTTAACATTTTTAGTTTTACCTGCTCACGTTGAACGCACCATTACAGGTTTCTTAGAGGAGATCAGTATGCAATAGCGCTAGCTTTGCTTGATCAAGGCAAAGTAGTATTGGGTGTCCTCGCTTGCCCCAATCTTCCTTTAGCTTCCATTGCAAGCAACAATGATCAAACCTCGAATGACGAAATCGGTTGCCTTTTCTTCGCTAAACTTGGTGAAGGAACCTTCATGCAATCACTCAACGGTTCTTCTTCTCCAATCAAGGTTTGTACTTGTATCGAAATAAATTCAAGGGAGAACTGCAATAAAGTACCCTAATGTATTCACTTTTTGCAATTTGTAGCCCTCTTTGATAATTGCAACAAAATGCACTGAACTTGTCTTTTTTTTTTTTTTGCATTTTGCTTAGATTTTACCTTCTGAAATCTAAATTTTAAAAATAATAATTAAACTTAGCGCTCCGTCCACAGGTCCATGTCAGTGCTACTGAAAACCCCGAAGAGGCGTCGTTCTTCGAATCGTTCGAAGCAGCTCACTCCTTGCATGACTTGTCAAGTTCTATAGCGAACGTATTGAAAACTTCTCTCCCCATATTGGTCTTCATTTTTGGACGGTTTTAATAAAATGGTTCTTTATGGACAGAAACTTGGTGTCAAAGCACCACCGGTGAGAATTGACAGCCAGGCGAAGTATGGGGCTCTGTCCAGAGGAGATGGTGCTATATACCTTCGCTTTCCTCATAAAGGGTATCGGGAGAAGATATGGGATCATGCTGCTGGGTGCATTGTTGTGACTGGTATGGCAATTCCCTTTATATCTCTATTATTTGTTTTCTCGATTAGGAAATATTTACCGAAATAGTCCCTCAAGTATTAGAAAATGATCACTTCAGTCCCAGAGTTAAGGTTAATTACTCGTAACTATACCTAAGTTTACACGTTTTTCACCTAGGTACATCTAAGTTTCAAAGACCTCTTTTTTTGCCAGAAAATACCTTGACTCTAATCTGGAAAAAGACTTCATATACTTCCAAAGGGCCGAGTAGATGTAAAAAGACTCCATAAAAGATAGAACTATTAAGATTATGAAAAAATGGCATTTTTTTAAAGATTAGGGTCAATGGCGTTTCGTCATTTTCTGGCCAAAAAGAGGTATGTGATTTATTTATTTTTTGAAAATAAAGTAGCTGCAAAACAAATTTGATACTTAGATGTAATTAACCATTAAAAATATGCCAATTTAGTCCTCCAACTTGCAAAGTTCACATGGATTTAGTCCCTTCGGTAGGCTGTGGGGCGAAATCAACATATTCTTAAGGGATAATTGCAAAATTAGTAGTTTTATTACAGTTCAATGACTATGTCAGTAGTTATTATTCTTATTCCTTCGATAAACATGAAAATTCTGCAGAAGCTGGAGGCGTGGCTACGGATGCTGCAGGGAACCCCTTGGATTTCTCAAAGGGAAAGTATCTTGATCTTGACACCGGCATTATAGTCACTAATCAGAAACTAATGCCCTTACTCTTGAAGGCCGTTAAGGAATCACTCAACGAGAAAGCTTCGTCTTTGTGATTCTTCACTTGGTACTGAACTTGAATTTGGTTATCAACTTAAGTGTTTTGCCAATAAATAGCCAAACTTGATTGTGCATAGAATATATGTACTTGGCCTTGTTATTATCAAGTAAGGGAATTGTTTTGTACTCTTAATTATCTTATGGTAAGTTTTTGTTTTCTTTTTTCATATCCTAATTGTTTGCTACATTGAATTCAATCTAAAATGTAGGTACAATTGTAAGATCTAAAATTTCATCTCTTATTTTCCTGTACAAAGAGTAAGAAATTTAAAGATATGAAAATTGGTTCATTGTTCTTTAATTTTAAGGGTAATATTGTCATTTTGAAGCGTTTTTTTTTAGGTTTCATATTAACACGGATTTTCTGATGATGTAGATTTCATTTTCTGATGTTATGGGAAAGTATTTGGTATAAATACAATTTTGATACATATACATTGAGTCAAGCTCAATCAACTATAGCAAAATATACAAGAAAATGTCTTGCTAACTTGAACATATCTCATCAAGATCATCATCCAGTGACAAGAACATCTCATCCAGATAAGAAAGATCACTCCCGTCATCATCGTCGTTGCAGAAACTCCGGTCGAACTTTCCTTTCTTCTCGTAAACTCGACACAGAACCCACTTCCCGTAGTCCTGTGTATGTCGAACAAAAGAATAAAAGGAAACATTATTTACATACCCACTTTGATATTTCATTATCAGAAACATTTTCTAAAGGCGAGGGCTTATCGTGTATAACTTCATATTAATAAAAAAACACCCGGATTTACACAGAAAATATGATGATTTTATGAAAAACACATTGTCACTTTGTTTTTTGTTTTTTTTTTTTGCGGGACAGAATGATCCAAATCCGGTTATTTTCAGACTAATGAGTAGCAACATGTTATTGATAACCTCTCACCTGTAAAATCCGATTCATGTGTGTAAACAAATAGTTTGAGACTTAAATACTTACCAATTTTCTGTTCCTTCTTCTGTTCAACCATGCACTAGTCATCATCCCACAGTTACAGAGACTATACTCCACCATGACCCAATTAGTCTCCGAGCTCGCCATAGCTTCTTCGCCGATACAGAACACGAAATACTTCTTCATTCCGACTTCTTTGCCTGTGCTTGTGAAGACGGGTTCTTCGACTTCTAGTTGCTTCCAGAACCCGTTCTTTGTTACTTCCTTCTCTGTCGTTCTGCTGAAGAAGTACCATTGATCTCCATCTGACATAGCCTTGCCTGTGCCAAAAATTCAATGAAACTTAGGTTCAAGAACGATGAAAGAACGTGATTGCATAGACTTAGAATGCTAAGATAGATGTAATCGATTCATATGATCAAGAACGAAAGAACATAGCTTAGAGATAGATAGAATCGATTCACATCAACAAGAATACAAGAATTCGTATAAACTTAGCTTTGAGGATAGATATAATCGATTCACATGATCAAGAATGTGCAAGAACTTGAATGGACTTAGCTTTAGGGATAGATGTAATCGATTCACATGATCAAGAACGTGCAAGAACTTGCATAGTTAGCTTCAGGGATAGATATTATCGATCTACGTGATCAAGAATGCAAGAATTTGTATACACTGGGCTTCAGGGATAGATATAATCGAATTCACATGATCAAGAATGAAAGAACTTGCATAGACTTAGCTTCAGGGATGGATATAATCGATTTACATGATCAAGAACGTAAGAACTTGCAGAGACTTGGCTTCAGAGATCGATATACTGGGTTCACATGATCAAGATCGCAAGAACTTGCCTAAACTTAGTTTCAGGGATAGATATATTCTATTCACATGATCAAGAGCCTTTATTTCAAATAGCAGGATTTTATAATATGTCTTTGCTGATAAAAAAACGAACCTGCAAGATCATAAGAACTTGCACAAACTTGGCTTCAGGGATCGATATAATCAATTCACATGATAAAGATCGCAAGAACTTCCCTAAATTTAGCTTCAGGGATAGATATAATCGATTCACATGATCAAGAACTTGCAAGAACGTAAGAACTTGCAAAGCCTTGGCTTCAAGGATAGATATATTCGATTTTCACATGATCAAAAGCGTGCAAGAACATGCAAAGACTTAGCTTCAAGGATAGATATAATCGATTCACATAATCAAGAACGTGAAAGAACGCAAGAATTTGCATATGCTTAGCTTCAGGGAGATAGATATAACTGATTCACATGATCAAGAACACAAGAACTTACATAAACTTAGCATCAAGAACATATATGATCAATTCCCATGATCAAGAACACAAGAACTTACATAAACTTAGCATCAAGAATATATATAATCAATTCCCATGATCAAGAACACAAGAACTAGAAGATAAATCACATACCATCCAACTCCCAAGGATTGTGCATACGACAGTCAAGATCAGGAATGATATTTGGACACGAAACCAAATCCAAAGCCTTGTGACTGAGGAAGTGAATCACAAGATCCTCATCGGTAGGACGGAACTGAAACCCCGGCGGGAGGATAAATTTCCCATCTCCCATCTCTCCAAAGATGAAGAACACATCAAAAAACGGTCGAATTTATAACCGAAAAGCATGCAAGGAGTTCGACATATTACTAACATAATGCGTTACATCATTCGATAACTATAAAGATTATGTGAATACAAAAGTTATTTCGAAACTGTTCAGTAATGTGACTCATGATCTATCTGAAAGCAACAGTGATCTTAGAAATGTTGTAAGGTCACAATTAGGACAGGTCAGTTGAGGAGCTATAGACAC
>JAYMTN010001941.1:0-11845 GCA_036897425.1 Erodium trifolium
TGTTTCTACGTTTTCAGAGCACATGGTGTCCTACGGGAGACTCGGACATATTCTGATCTCAGGACGTCAAGTCCCCCTTTGTACCGATGCACTTTGCGTTAAAGTTTTAATGCAAGTCCTAAAATGCTTACCGTTCAAAAAAAAAGTTACATTTCCTATCATAATAACTCCTTTCTTTTCTATATATATTATCAATAATAATGTCTAACATGATAAGAGATTTACACTATCTAACATGGTATAAGAGCATATTCCCACTTGTAGTTCCTTTTTTTTATTTTTTTTATATAACTTACATTTTTCATTTTTCTTTGTTATATTTTATTCTCTTGCTACTGCAAGTTTACACCATGATTGAATTAAATCACGTTCATCCACCACTATCCTCATATTCACCACCTCCATTCTTGCCCCTTTGTGGATACAACCCCAAGTTGTCACATCGCAACAAGAAATATAATTGCTTTCAGAATCTCTTCAAATGTGTTAATCGTTTAGAAATGTTTCAAGAGATCAATTGTTCGGTATTCCTTCATGTCGATGACACGACACCATTGAGGAGTGGACTACGAGTCCGGTGTCCGATCCGAAAGCCGGATCCTCTGCCTACGAGGCATGAACTCGACTAAAGAAGGTCTTTCAACAACTCGGCCGCTCCAGTCAAAGCGTTCGTCTTTCCCCCGCTTCGACCGCGAGGGACTATTAGCAATTATATTTACCATTTATATTAAGTTAATTGTAATTATATTTTTTTTTTTTATCAGCAATTTTTTGTTTTATAATCCAAGCCTTTGAAATAAAGGACAAGGATGAGGGGAACCCTCCAAATCAAACAACTCATAGTTCAACATGAAACTACAAGTAAAAAACAGACTTGCACATCAAGTACATACCTCTAACTCTCAACTCCAACCTCAAATCTAAAGCTCCTAGATAAACTAGTGACCCAAGCAAACTAGACTTGTACTACCCATACACAGTAATGACTACAACAGAAGAGTACAAAACAACCCTCTAACCCTTAAAAAACCCCACAGATCAATACCAACCCCTTCAAAGGGAAGTAGAACTTCAAAAGAGTCAGCACTTGACACACAAAACAACACCCGAACTCCAAGAAGAGAAACCAAACCACTGCTGCAAATCTTGGACAACAAAACCAGAAGTTCCTAAAAAAGGACTAGCTGATAAACATCCTCCCATAACAACAACACACCAAGCAGCCACCAACCATCTGAATCCAAAACCAATTCCAATAGGAAAGCCACCAGTCCAGCCATCAGCAACAACAAACTACTGAAACCAAAACCTCGCTATAGTACTCCTGACCAACCCAGTACCCGCCCAAACTCCCCAAAACAATGTCACAACACCCCAACCAATAAACAAATCAGAATCTTGTCTGACGAGTAAGCTTCTGACTAGAAGAGGCTCCTCTCTAGTTCCATGAGCGAGTCTTCATGGAGACGAGAGTCTTTGTGTAGGGAGAGAGAGATGTGAAGGTTCAGATCTCTCTTCTAAGTCCTCCAAATCACAAAAATCATCTTCAGAGTTTGCTTCTAAATCAACAGATGGATTAACTTCATAATTCAGATTCTCAAACTGTTCAGCCGCTCCTTCATCTGATAGATATGCTTTCAGCCCCAAAGCTTTACAATAATCCCAAGCTCCTTTCTCACTTTGTTCGAAAATTTGTGGACTCTTGCCTGTTTTTTTAGTCCCAGTGATAGGCCTAAGAGGAGCAATATCCACCTTTAGTGTCGTTGAGTTAACTTTGGATTTGGACCTTGTATTGTATGCTACCACAGTGCTCTTACCTCTCTTTTTATCCAACTTAGCTTTAGTTAGAGGTGTGGAAAAAGATGGAATACCTCCCAAATCTGCTTGTTTTGAAATAACACTTCCCTCCAAAATTGGAGTCTGAACTATGGGGCCCAAGTCTGCAGCAATTGGGGTAATGACTAACCCATTAGAGCTATCAATTTCCAAAGCTCTGCTTTGCTCTAAAAACTCTCTAACCAACCCATCATTCTTTCCCATACCAAGACAAGTACTTGTAAGGATAGTAGTAGTAGGAACAGTGATTAAAGAGTTTGAATTTTCCTCCACAAAGGTGTCCGGAGCTAAAAGAGCTTCTTTAAAAGACAAAGGTGAAACAGAAGCAGCAATGGGACTAATAAACACAGAGCTAGAATCATTAATAGCAGTAGATGCTCTAACCTTTGGCTGCATAATCTGTTCTTCGAAGTGTTGAATTTCATTAAAGTCTTTGTCCTTTTGTTCTAACCCAGTTTTGTTGAGGCTAGGATACAAAACTTCAATTGGGGAAATAACTGTATCGACTACCAATGCTTCATGAGTTGAAACTTTGTCTGTATTTGAAGTCCCCGTGGTATTAAATTCACTGGACAGTGAATCTTCTGAACGGCTAGAATCAGAATTCCTGATAGTAGATGAATTTTGTCTAAATGTATCAACTGTAGGAACAACTGAAATGTCCACCGAACACGCCATGACATTAAACTCCCTATCCTCCAGCAAAAAACCACTTTCTTTGTAAACCTTCCGATATTCTTGAGCATGGATTAAGACAAATGCAACATCTAAACTCTCCCCAATCAACGTCATGGGATGAGTACAAACATAAGTTCCAAGACCTGCTGCCACTGCTAGAAAGCTCTCCTCACACCACCCCAAGATTGGAATTCCATATAATGCCACCCAGCTGAATTTGCCACCATCTCTGCACAGACAACTCTTGTCTTTAATTAAAGACATCCAAGGTTTTAACCAACTAGCATCATCTTTAAGAGCCTCTGTCTCAACCTCCTCCTCCGGAAAAAAGATCAGAACCACCCTATTACCCAAAGATTTCAAAGTTATCTCTCCACCTCTTTTAGCTCTGAAAAGGATCATAATCGATTCCACTGTGAAATCTTTGTGTAGTAAAGCCAG
Organism: Erodium trifolium; assembly: GCA_036897425.1. Taxonomy (NCBI): domain Eukaryota; kingdom Viridiplantae; phylum Streptophyta; class Magnoliopsida; order Geraniales; family Geraniaceae; genus Erodium; species Erodium trifolium. The sequence goes on from JAYMTN010001941.1 coordinate 2,956, forward strand.
GTGACCTCTTTCAATCCATTCTCTGTGATCTTCTACAACCTTTCCCACTGCACAAAATCTCTCATGTACCTCCTCTTTCTTCCTTTCATCAGTCTCAGTCACCATCTTTCTCCTCCAAATAGTCTTGAAATTATCTCTTCTCGAAACCTTGTCTTTTCTCCAAGCTTTCACCACAAAAAGCTTGTACCCCTTGAGCAAGTACTCATTGAAGATTTGGATTCCTTTTTGTAAACCTTGACTAGTCCTGAAAGTTACAAAACCAAACCATATTCCCCTATTATTTGGTCTCGAAGGAGCTTCTGCCTTCACAATCTCCCCACACTCCAGGAATAAGTTTTGTAACCACACATTCGAAGTCATCGGGGGAAGATTGTGCACAAAAACTCTATGTTCATCATTCCCCATCTCCATTTCTTCTTCTCCTATTACTGATGACTAAGCAGCAAAATTCTGTTGTCGAACAAAGATCGCCGATTTTAGTCTTGCACCCTGTAGCTCTCCGTTGTTCACTGACCCTTTCCCATGCCTTCCATGACCCTCAAAACCCGGCGGAGGCCCGATAGAAGACGAAGAATTCATACCTAAGGACGTCCCCATTAAGAAACCAACTAAACCAACTATTGCAGATGCTTAGTGCCGAAGAAAACTGGAGGTTGTAAATGCTTCTACAGTACCATTACAGAAATCCAGAAAGAGAACTTTGTGTTGAGTTGTGACCTACTTCACAATCCATAAGTTCTATGGACGCTTGATTCTAGGAACCAGAGCCACGAAAACCAAAACAAATTCGGGAACGGCGAGACGACGGTCGGCGATGACCAACACCCCACCACTGAATCGAGCTCACTGAGACTAGAATGAACCCGAACGTCGACAAAGAGACACAGAACAAAACCCCCCTCTGAGTCGAGTTCTAGAGACAAAGAGAAATCCGACGAAAACTGACGGCGTCGCTACAATATGGGGGTAAGACCTGCTTTCCCTTGCGAATCTCCTGACCTCGAATACATCTCGTCGGCGTTGACACCAGGCCGGAACGAGGCCGTAGCCTCCCGCTAGGGATTGTGAACCTGAAAAGGGGGCGCGTGTAGTAGCGCGTTCCACTTTTCAAAATTTTACATAATGGTGTCGTAAGGTAATAGTTCATTTCAATTGTGAACGTTTACCTAACCATTGTTATAAGTTGTGGGCACATAGGAAAAATCATCTAGGACTGCGTTTTATGGCATCAGAGCCATCACCTGCAGGGGGCGGGAGATCAGAGAGGAGAGAAATACCTTATGCAGATGCTCAAAGACCACCTAAGTCATTGGCCTTATCTCGAGAACCCTAGTGAGGCCACTTCGGGTGTGAACGGGGTGGGCCCTCACTCCTCCGACCAACTATCAATCGACCCCATCACTATAGTAGCGAGGTTCTTAACCCGATCAGAGTTGCTTAATCATGATTCATTTGTTGTTTTTTTCTTCCTTGTCATTTTTGGGTTTGCTTTTTGTAATTGCTCTTTATTAGTGCATTTATTTTTCTATAATAAAAAAAAAACTATCTGCCAACCCCGTTAGGGGATAAAGTCCGTGACTCGGCCCATCAATAATGACCACTTCAAAGTTTGAGAAAAACACAGCCCTCCCAGCAAATGAAAGATAGATTTTTGAAGATAGAGTTCGAAATATCAGGGTCAGGGTAACCAGCTGCCTCCCCCACCACTACACCACCCGTTTAAGGTATCCACCCAACTCCCGATACCCAAAGATAAGGTCCCAAACGTCATCATGACGAATTGGGACCTGGTAGGGGATACACTTGGGAGTCAGGCAGAAATAGAGTTCCACTGACCCATTTTTTCTCCATCAAGATGGGAGACAATCCATCCGCGTCAGACCAGCTCCTCAATCGACGGGCAAGCCAAGTCTCCTACTCAATTTTTCATCGAATACTCCCAGAGTGCTCGTCACTCACCGATACTGTTCGTCAAGCGGGAGATTACTTGCATTTCTACTGAGGTTTTCATTTCATTATGTTCCTTGTTATTTTTTTTGGATTTTCCACGTAATTTTGGTTTCCATTTCTTGTAGCCTCCGGGAAACTTTATGTCTGGTTTATGTTTCCACTGCATCAGGTAAGATATGTAACTATGGTCGGTAGATATGTTCGAAAACCTAGAGAAATCACGTCATTCTTCGTTTATTTCCTTCTTCTCCTCCTAAGACCTGTTGTCTGGTTAAAAAACCGGTGTCGACCATGCTTCCTACTGATCGGTCGTCTTGTTTTCCACCGGCTTCCAATGCCGGAAACCAGAAGTACTGGTCCAGTGATCAAAAATGAGAACCGGAGCCCAATCCTAATACTCAATTTGTAAAAATGACCGGACTATCAATTCAAACTCAATCAAGTGGCTTATTGTTAATAATAAGATCTAACTTTTCGTACCGTATCAAAAGTATATTAATCTGATTTTGAATACGATTGGACATAACCTTATAGCACACCAGCCAAAGTTTACTAGGTCTTATGCAAGTCAAAGGTCAAGCCAATGTTGATCGGGTAAACATCACGTTCACGACTTCAAGTTAATTTAAAAGTATATGGACGCATATATGGATCTGAGTTTATCCAATTTCAAATAAGCCCAGATAAAACAAACCCCCAACTCACCTAACCAAGCCCATGTTTAATTGTAACCCTACGAACTTAGCCCAACTTTCCGCAGTTGCAAGTAAACTCGGGAAAATTGGCCCAATAGTCTTATTTTAAATGTTGATTCCAGCATCTGAATTTTAGCTATGAAATTACGATTTTACTCTTAATAAATTCTAGACCGGTTTAAGTTTGTTTTCGATCGAACTCAATCAAGCCCTAGATCTAGAAAAAGTTTACCCAATCAAGATTTTATTAAGGATAAAATAGAGTTCTCATTAACAAGAAAGTTATTTTGCAAAAATTTATTAAAGTGAAAGTTAGTTCGCAAATGTTTTTCACCCATGAGGCTATTTTGCAACTTACCCCATGCGACTCTCTTTCAGCCTCTCTCTCGTAGCCCTCTCAGCTCAACCTTTTTCTCGCACTCTTCTCTTTCGGTATCGCGAGATGACAGATTGAGGATGCCGCTTTCCTCTCTCCCTCTCTTGGGCAACAATGTCCCCCTTGTCGTGTTCATTGACGTCTGTCTTCTCACTTAGTTATGGGATTTCTCGGTATCACCGGTCTCACATTCGAGCCGTCCTTCCGATCTCGATTTTAACGGGAAAAACCGGTAACCGCCCGACGAAAACCAAACGATTTTTTTATGCCAACGCCGGTTTAGGCTTTCGAGGAACCGAAAGTTCTGGTCTTATGACGAAATTTATATGAATGCCGATTAACCGACCAATGCTCACCCCTAATCTTCTCATACGTAATTCCACCAAACAAGCTTCTCTTACCTTGAGACATAATCAATTTTAACAAACAAATGCATAATCGTTTAGAGGCCCATATTTTGGGCCTAAAGTATCATTTTGGGCTGCTAAATGGTGGGCCTGCAGATGGTAGTGAAGGCTTGGGGTTTGGATGTTGTTTCAGCTCAGTCTGTAATGAAAAGCAACACAATTGATCTCAACCAGACAACAACTCTAGACACTCCGACATAAGAAGAACACGTCCATCACAAAATCTTATCCCTTGTATTCGAAGAAACCCATGTTTCATAGAATCCGAGGCTGTCCTCTTCCTCTTCATCTTCCACTTCAACCAACCATGAAAACAATCAGGAGGTAGCTCAGTCTCTATCATGCTCCTCTCTCAACCATAGCTTCAACACTCAAAACCTCCTCACTCCCACACCATCTGCACACAAAGTTCTCACTCATTACAAAGTTGAAACAATGTAAAGAAAAAACTTCAATATTAGTATGTCCTCGAACAACATTTTTTAGTACAAACGTGTTTTCGTTACTTTTTTCTTTCAACAACACGATTTTACTTTTCGTTTATTAACAACAAATGATGGTTTCTGTTATTTTATTTAAAATTTCAGTAACTTTAGACGGAAAACCCCAAGAAATCCTAAAATACTCTCAACCTCAAATCCAAAAAAAAAAACTCACAAACCCTAATCCACTTATCTTGCTTTTCCAACTGAGTACTAGGGTTTTTAGGGTTCGGGAATGTTTTTTTAGGGTTTGAGGTAAGAATATTTTAGAAACTTCTGAATTTTCGGGTGATTTTCCATCCGAATGAATGATTTATTTAAATAGAAATCGTCGCTTTTTTGATAATAAACGAAATGTATAGATACGTTTTTGAAAGAAAAAAAGGTACAAACAATAGTAAAAAAAAATCGTTGGATGACATTACTGAGGTTTCACCCAACCTAAACAATGTGAAGTACAAGCAATACAAGTTCAAAGACAACATTAGTCAGATCAAAGGTTAACTGTCACCATTATGGTTGAAAACCTGTTCCTTGTTGCACCTTAACTACAACAATCCATGATGAGACACAAGACCATGAACATTGCATTTACACCAACAACAAAGTTCACAAACCTCTCCCTTATATATAACCAACCCTAAACCTCACAAGCAATCTATCTATCCATCAATGGCTTCATCTTCATCCAGAGCCCTAACCTTCTTCTTCTTCTTCCTCCTCCACTTCTCTTCTTCCGTCGCAAACCCTAGCCTCGACCGAGCATTCCTTGCCCTCCAAGCATGGAAACAAGTCATGTACTCCGACCCAACCAACCTCACCTCCAACTGGCACGGCCCTTCGGTGTGCACCTACAACGGCGTGTTCTGCTCAACCTCTCTCCACGACCCCGACCTCCAGGTCGTCGCCGGCATCGACCTAAACCACGCCGACATAGCCGGAATCCTCCCGGAAGAGCTAGGCCTCCTCACCGACCTAGCCCTCCTCCACATCAACTCCAACCGCTTCTGCGGACTCCTCCCCAGAACTCTCTCCAACCTCACCCTCCTCTACGAGCTCGACCTCAGCAACAACCGATTCGTAGGCCCGTTCCCCTCCGCCGTCCTCTCCCTCCCTTCCCTGAAATTCCTCGATCTCCGCTACAACGAATTCGAGGGGAATTTACCCTCAGAGCTCTTCGATAAACCCCTCGATGCCATTTTCATTAACAACAACCGCTTCACCAGCCTGCTCCCAGCCAACTTGGGTGGGAGCATGGCCTCGGTGCTGGTGTTTGCCAACAACAATCTCGGGGGGAATCTCCCCCCGAGCGTAGCCAGGTTGGCAAACACCTTAGAGGAGCTCCTACTGGTAAACACCAACGTTTCGGGGTGTTTACCCCCTGAAGTAGGGCTCCTCTACCAGTTAAGGGTTCTGGATGTGAGTGGAAACAGGATCATAGGGCCTATACCCTACAGCCTCGCGGGGCTCGGGAAGCTGGAGCAGCTCAATTTAGCTCATAACATGATGACTGGCGTCGTGCCTGGCACTGTATGTGCATTGCCGCGCCTGGCCAATTTTTCGTTCTCCTACAACTTTTTTTGCGAGGAAGAGGGGGTTTGTAGGAACATGAGCTCGGGAGGGAAGGTTTTCGATGACCGGTGGAACTGCTTGCGTGATAAGCCGAATCAGAGGAGCGAGAAGGTGTGCGATGCGGCCAACGACAGTCCTATCCGGTGCTCGGAGCATGATTATGATCCTATCTCTGCAATGCCGGTAACAGCTCCTCTGCCTTCACCTTAGGTTATGTTAGGACATCATGTGAGAACATAATAACTTCTGAATTTGTGCTTGTGAATTATCTTGTACAATGTACATACTATTGGTGCCATGTATGTAAGTGGAATGTGTAATAAACAAAGTGCTTCCTAATAGATTTATGATGTACACAAAATATACAAGAGATAGTTGTAGTAAGGTACCCAAGGTATTCATTTTTTTGCAACTTATAACACCGTTCTTTGATAATTATAAAATATACATTTAACTTGTCAATTTGTTGCAATCTGTATGAAAATAATGATTTTATCCTTACAATTTATATTTAAAGGTAATGAGTAAAAAAAAACTCCAAATTTATATATATATCCCTTAATGTCCTTCCTAAGATATTTAAGGATGTGAAAATTTGATTTTTTTAAGTATTATTTTTAATTTTCATAAAATTTAAAGATAAAATCGTAATTTTAGATAAATTTACACAAGGTGCAACAGAAAGACAACTTTATGACACTTTTTTATAATTATAAAAAGGGGTAGTTATGCTCACCAACCCCGTACTATACACGTTTAATAGATAAATACCTCAAAGTTATTTCGTAATGAATACATACCTCGATCTATCAGTTTGTAACAACATCCCCCTTCCATCCATTTCTCCATCTATTTTTAGGGTTAGATTTAGGTTTAGAGAGAGATTTAGGGCTGAAGTTGATTTTAGGATTGTAATACTAAGGGTAGTTTCGAAATTTCTGAAAAAATGAACAGTAAATGGACGGAAAAATTGATGGAATGGGGGATGTTGTTACAACAGTTAGTTCAGGTTATGTATACGTTATTTTTGGGTAGTTATCCGTTAAACGTGTGTAGTCCAAGATAGGTGAATGTAATTAATCCTCATAAAAAAAAATTGACTACAAGCTGCAAAAGGTGAATACCTCATAGTATTTTTTTCGCAATTGTCAGCCACGATCATCTACTATTTTGACCCGCACCTAAAGGATGATTTTCATCGATTTGACAAATAAATCAGGACCCATTACAAAGAAAAGAACAGAAAAGAAACCATTCTATGATAATTTTATTCAAACATACCAAGAACGTACAAATCCACCATAGCAAAAATATCATTGCTGATCATTTTTGCCTAGTTTATATTCATCATACTGATAGCAAATATCGTACTGTTGGGTGTCCCAATTGAACATACACGGCTTTTCCTTTGTAATACTCCACTTCATGTACTTGTAGTACTTACAATCCCTTCCAAAAACGTAAATTCGGAAGTGAACGGAGACTCTATTATTTCCTTCCAACGGCCATCCGAACCCACAGTTAAAATGCGTCAACCCCGAAAACGAGGGCCTGAACTTAATCAGGAAAGACTGATCCGTCTTGAGAACATGAAGACCGAGATTGTCGTCATAAGACGCACAATGAATACTTAAATCTGTACCGTCCTCTAGATTGTTTATCACTTCCACCGTTGTCTTTCGCGGGAAGAAACACCCCCCACCCGCTACCTCGCCTGTTTTAACCAGGACGATGACAAACAACAACAACGACAACAACGACAAACTCTTCATCTTTCGAATGTATGTGTGAATTGTTCTTTTTCATTTGGTTGGTGTTGTTTCTTATATACTCAACTAGATGGGCTTTTAGAGGAAGTATATCTCCATTTCATGTCATAAATCCATGCATTCCCTTATTGCTTAACTATTGCTTTTATTCAACTATATTTTTTTTTTGACCATTATTTTTTGGAAATGATTCTTTTTGACCAAATGAATTCAACTACTTATTCTAATTGAATTTACATGGAATAATATTTCTCTTATAAAGAATTTTCTGATACTAACAACTATTAGTTAATTACGGTGAATTAATATAGAAATATAATAACTCTTACATATACATGAACTATATAATTAATTAATGCTAGGTGACTACTTTGAATGTTAAAGTAACAGATACGAATAATATTTGCTTTGTTAAGGTTTGAGTCGTTGTCTAATTGCGTGGAGAGTCGACAAAAGGGCCAAAGTTGCCATCGGTGTTCTTCTTGTAATATTTGCTTTGTTAAGGTTTGAGTCATTGTCTATATCTGAGGCTCTTTTCACTCAAGTGAGTTTATCTTCTTTTTAGTGTTGTATCCACCATAATGCATGTATTTTTGTAATGCACATTCAGGTGTACATTTTGTAATGCACATTCATCTACACTTTGTAATGCACATTCACGTTCTCATTTTGTATATTTTTTAAATATGTTATTAAACTTGGGCAACAGATCGCATCTCTGGGTAAAGTGTTGTACTCTACCAACGGATCCATTAGATTGTATCCGTCAGCCAAGTTTTAACTTGGCCGACGGATGCAATCCGTGGGTAAAGATTAGTCCTTACCGACGGATATTTTGATCCATTGGTCAAAATCTTGGCCGACGGATACATCCTTCAGCTAAGAACTTGGCCGACGGATACGTCCTTTTAGACAACGGATCCAATCCGTCAGCCAAGTACTTATCAGTAGTAGTGTGCCCATCTTCCTTTTCTACGTGCTTCATGGTGGCTAAATTTGACTTCTAGACTCTTCTTAAAGACTTTTTGTCTTGTGCTTATATAATTGTCATATCTGGTTCTAAGACTTTTGCCCTCCCTTGAGTTTGTATTTGATTCTTGTTTGGATCTAGTTGATTTGATAATTCTTTCTCTAACTAAAAACTCTTATATATATTTTCCCTCTTCGAACTCGGAAGAGGCGTCTTAATATATTTGCTTTGCTAATAAAAAAAAATTCACGAAACAGTTGCAAAACAAAAACAACCTAACTTCCAAATACAAAAGAACTAATAAAAACCCATACCAAAAGAAGAAGGCAATGATGTGTGTTCTACAAATAAAATTGTTCTATTCATTTGATTTGTGTTGTTTCTTCTACTCAACCATACGGTCTTTTAGAAGCATTAGTAAAGGTACGTGCAAGTATTTCTGCATTTCATAGCATAACTCTATGCATTAATTGTCTTTCTCTAGTCAACTACTTAATTCTATACTATGTTCTCCGACAAAGAATTTTCTCATCTCAAAAGAAAAAAAAAATGGTAATAATTCATTAGTATGGTTGAAATATAATAATAATATCTATGTATTTTTTTTTATCAGCTCGAAATTTTATTAAAAAAGAGAACACTTTCCAAGAAGGAAAGGTCTAGGCGGTC
>JAYMTN010001942.1:0-11842 GCA_036897425.1 Erodium trifolium
TGTCACCTCATGATCCCATATGCAGTGGCGGAGACAGCTTTGCAAGAGCTTTTATTGAAATAAATTTTTAGAGACGAATATTTCAATATCGATTTGTCAAATTGGATGAAAGATATTGTTAAACGGTTTTGTAGTACAGATCTAGGATGAAATACTTGTAACATCGACATCAAAATAATTTTTATTCATTTTATAAAATGACGTATTACACATATCATTTTCTATCTTGTAATCACGATGAATAGGTAAACTTAAACACATTATCACCTAACAAATAAGTTTTGGATGCATGTACTATGTATCCTTGGCCGGTCCTTCCAATCGAATGTAATCGTACATTATTCCTTCAAACGGAGTATAGCTTTTGGCTTGCCTCAAGAAAATTTTATTACTCCCGTTTACAAGTTCGGAGCTATCTAAATCTACACTAAACAACCAGTAGAGCCCGTGGATTCCATGTCGGGCGATAGCATTGTCCTGACCGATCTTCCCCGTCGAAAAACTAGGGTTTCTGGCAACCGGATTGTTAATCCAAACCTTGAAATTAACAAAATTTAACATCATTTAACCTACCAATGTTCGTTAGAAGTTTAATTCACTTGTCAATTGATAACTAGAATTTAAGAGTGCGCACCTCCAAATTAGATTCATGTGCCGATGCCAAGGCCAATCGAAGTGTGTAAGTCCCTACCCTAGACACGTTTTTTAGTTGAAATATAATTTTCCACGTAGTTGGTTTGTACGTCGAATTTCCTACGCTCCTGCGAAAATACTTGAATATCTTATGTTTTTTCGATAATCAGAACGAACTAACTGATCATATGGAATCGATTTGAGACAAATATCGTTATAGTTAAGTGAAATAAGTACCTAGTCACTTGAGCGAAGAACCAATCTCGAGCATAATCGTCAACACCTACTCTAAAAACAAGATCGTGTTTAGGGTATAAATCTGCATATCTCTGCCACAATCCGTATTGTCTGAACCTGTTTAATCGAATGACATTAACTTATCATCGAGTTTGTAATGAAAAGTTAATTACGATTGATATGACTTAATTAATTATTACTTGTCCGAAGGCCGGTTGACAAATAAACGGTTTAGCCGGTTAGGGTATGGGTCCGGCACGAAGAACTCCCCGGCCGACCGGTCCGGTACACCTATCTCCCACAACGTAGGACCACTTCTCGGAGGGTTGTACACAAGATTTGGCAATTTGATTCTCTGGCCTGCATTTTTGGTGCCGAGATTAAGTATTTTTTTTCTTCAAATTATTACATAAACAATTTTAATAGAGAATATTAATTCTGAAACTTAACGTTCGATAGAATGAGGTTGATCAACGTACCGGGTAAAATGGTAATGGTAACATTGTATCTGTAATCTCCGATGAAATGAGGAATCCATGCGTATAAATTATAGTCTCCAGGTAGAACATTGTCAATCGAGAATCGACCCTCCTTGTCAGCTCGTGTCCAAAATTGGTAACCCTATGACAAGTTGGAACGAAATCCAAACCATCGTATTTATTGTTAGAAGCAACTTATCTAAAATTTCAAATCAAACTGATGGATGAAAATCTTGTGACGCATGATACTGTGGCATGATCTACATTTGAACAGACCGGTTAAGATCAGGAGCGGAGCCACATGGGCCTTAGGGAGGCACGTGCCCCCCTTAATTTTTTTTTGAATAATTATTACTTACATTTTATTTTATTTTAAAAAAACTCTTAATTCCTTCTAATTTAGTACTTGTGCCTCCTCAATTCTTTTTAATATCCCGTGTTATCATTGAAAAAATTTGGTGCCCTCTAACTGAAAAACTTGGCTCCGCCACTAGTTAAGACTCGATTCGTTTATGGCCTTGTGTTCGACTCGTTCCCCGTTCTAAAATAAAACTTACCTTGTACTCTCTTTGCCATGAGCCGGCTTCACCGGGAGCCGCCAATCCAACATAGGCCGAGCCTGCCCACATGAGTTCCTTGTTTATGTGTCTGTTTTAACATAAGTAGTATCATATACTATCAATGAGTATTTTCATTTTACAACTTTAATGTTACATATAGTTGTTGGACAAACAATTTAGGGTACATACTTGTCATTGACCAATAATTGACCGTGAACCCCTCCTCGTTGATCGGAACGGGCAAAATCATCGGACTTGGGAAAACTATACGGCCACTTATTAACTTCCTTATTCATCTGTTAACAAAACCAAGTTATCGTACGTAACTGGTATCTACCGAGTGTCACTCACCTGACCGACGCAATGAATGAAAATCGACCAAGTAAATTACTCAAACGTCGGTCAGGTGAGTGATAATGTGAACGAGTAGGGTTGGCGTCGGTCAAGCAGTCTCATATGTTGTAAACAATGTTAATTAAGTCACATACGTACCTGTCGTTCGGCATCTTCCCATAAATCTTGCGGGCGTGCTTGAGGAGCTACCGAGTTCAAATACACGAAAACGGGGCCAAAAACTTTCTTCCAAGTCTCTCTGTTACTGAATTTAATGCCTGAATCTTTTCCGGCATAGTGAGTGCTAACAAACATCTACACATACAAAATACGATAAGCATTCAGATAAAAAAATTACATCGTTATTAAAGATGAGCACGGTCGATTAACCGAACCAAAAGAGAATTGGCGATGGCAACATCAAGCCGATAATCAATAATGATATGACATATGATTGTTTTGGTAAAAGTACATACCGAAAGTGTCGTGGGGCCCACGTGTGACGTCAAGTCCTGCTTTGTGGGCCCCGCATTACGGAATTCATCGCTAGGAGTGATCATCCAGAACCCGACGGGAGGGTCGTTACAAATCCAACCATGGACTTTTGTGGTCTTGTCCTGAGAGTATTGGTACTTGTCATCGACCTCTCCTCGTAGCTTGGGATCACTAGGATTAGTTAAAAGCACGGCTTCGGGATAGGCAAGTTTCGTGCCCTTCTCGCGGTCTTCTTGGGACGGCATGACTCTTTGGTTCTTGTCCGAAATAGACATGAACCGAAACCTGGTACAATGTCGTGAACAATTTTTTTTTTTCAAATTTTGGGTTTCATGTGTAGAAATGAACATAATAAACCTGCACGATAATGTCCGAAATCTGTTTTTTTTTACTTGTTTTGTTCGAGCTTGTAAACGGTCCTGATTTGATCGATTTCCACATCTGGCCAATCTTTTGGTCGCTCGAATATTGCGTATGTATAGAACCCCGAATCTCCAAGCGTCATTATAAATCTGCACGATAATTAATTTGATGAATTTTAAATTTATTTATATGTCTTGAATCAATGTTGATTGTAAAACTATTGAAAATGATCGTTTCACTAGCGTAGTTATCGAGTGGGGTTAAGTAGCATATTATATCGTATTTCACAGCCCAAGTAAGTGTCGAAATCTTACTCTAGCCTAACTTATTCTTAATGTAATCTCTACTCACACCTATTCCTAAATAGATGTAATCCATAGGGTTCGAACGACCGATCTTAAGAACATAAGAGAGCTTTTTGATCACCAGGTCAACCCAAATACATTTTACACGTACGTACGTAGAATTTAACCCAAATACGTAGAATTTAACAGAGTATACGTTATACTCTGTTAAGTAACTCATTAATGAACAGGAGCTCATAATACACAAACAAATAAGATGTTGGAACTTTATACACGTGTCTTTAACAAACCCCAAATTATAGATACGTTACTGTTTATGTTTTAAATATTTTAAAATTTATAATCTATATCGGGTCGAAATCCATAACAATCAAATTACCTCGTACTCTTACCTTTTGTCTACATTTAGAGGTGCATTGTTCCCCGATTCCTCGTCGGAAACACTCCATGTTTTAGTGAACGAAACCTCGACCTGATTTTCCTCCTCTGCTATGATCCTAAACTCCGAACATGTCAATCTAACACCATAACATGATTTAGTTAGTTCGAGGTAAACACGCGTTATTCGATAATATAGTACAAAATCTCAATCCGATTGTCTTAGAATTCAACTAAATTACCTGTCGACGTGAATAGGTTCACCGGGATTGTTCCAAACTACGTCCCAATACCTAAATCAATTAGAGTTTAAGGTTCATTAACAACAAAGAAATAGGAAAATAATTTTAATTATTAATTTCAATAAACGAAAACTATTCTTACCCTCTATCATTCATTTTGTTAGTGACTGCAAGAACATTATCAATCCCATTGAATTTAATTCCCTCCACATTACCATCTGGAATTGATAGTGTCACTTGAAGAATACCATTATCCATCACCACCTACAAGGAAATAAATAAATAATATCATCATTAAAGTTTATTCGATCAAGTATTCTATTTTGGTGATCAAATATATGTCACGATGTAAAGGTGACGTTTTTTTTTGCTGATGTTGTTAAAACGGAATTAAGGAACCCGTGTTTCTTTTGTGAATAAATGAAAGGTGACTGTGTTTTTATAAGAGAAATATCACTATAGTTATTTTATCTCAATAAAGATCGAAACGGGTGCGATATAAAGAAAGTATAATATTGACTTACACGGTGATCATCAACTTTCTCTAGTTTTATCCTATGAGAAGGTGCAGATGGAGCTCTACCCACCATCCATGAAATATTCCTGCAATGCACACAATCTTAGTCCGTTTTTAGCATCTTCTGCTATCACATTAAACGGTCGCAGAAGTTGTCTATACAGTCGATTTTTTGTAAAATGTGATTGTTGGAGATCACTTACTACAATGACTCCGCGTTATCTTGTGCGATTACATGTATAGCGTCGCAGAAGTTAAAGCTAATACACTTCTGCGACGCTTTGATCATTCTCAAAACTCGAGCTAATAGGATCATAATCAATTGTTGAAAATAAAAATGAAATGGGTTGAGGAAGAACCTAATGGGAGTGTTCTCAGCCAAGCAAACATTGCTACCATGAATCATCATAATCAGCATCCACATAACAAAAACTCTCATCCACGGGAAAACTCCGGCCGGCGGGCTCCTCCTCCTCCTCCCGGAAACCTCCATTTCCGATCACAAATGACTAAGTTACCTAAAAAGAAAAAAAAACACAAACCCAATTGTGTTCTGTCTATTTCTGTCAAAGAAACAGAAACAAAACACAAACCCAATTGTATTTTTTTTTTCAATTTATAATGACAACGGGGCACGTATCAATATGGTAAGAGAAATGTGGGTTTTAATAATAACAATATTAATAATGGTATTACTATAAATGCGACCACAGTTGAATTTTTGTATTGGGTCATGGATGTTCGTTGCAATTTTGATGGCATTTTCGGACAGTTTGGAAGACACAAGGTTAGTGTAACGACCCATGATTATTGGTTTTGAATGATTAACGGTCCATTATGGAACATATGTCATAGACATGAATTGACACCCATATATATATGTCTGTTAATTTTTTGACTAATTAGATTATACCTAAATTGAGTTATAATGATGAACAGTTCAATGCATCTTCGTAACAGTGTTATACCAAATGCTCTTGAAATGATTGATTTGTTGGGTAACGTAGAGAGTAATCTTGACCGTTGATTCAAGATTTTGTAGGTAAAAATGATGCAAGAAAAGCAAAACACTTCTGTCATGAGATTTTGATGACTCTAGGGCAAACTTACAACTTAGGGTTTTGATTGACAAGTATTGTTAAAATATTTGATTCTAAGAGCCCATGCAGCGTCGGACGTTGATCTTCGACGATAACCCCTCAAAATGTCTATCAAGTCATCGAGTCAGTGACGACTTATTCTATATTTCAGCCTTACTTCTTCAATGTCGACGCGTGGCATCGGTGTAGGTTTTAGGTCACAACAGGAGGAAAAAAGAAGAAGAAGTAACGGCTCTATAACTATAAAACGTCAAGTCAAAACGCTTAATAATGAATAATTTGTTTTTTTATTAACAAGAGCTCGTTTATTTCCGTCTTACGGATTGGTAAAACTCATCAAGCTTTAACTTGTACTAATTTGTTAAAGCATCACTGATAAATTAAACTATGGACGTGTTAATGTATGACACAACACTTATATAATTCAAGGATAATAATTTTCACACTACAAATTGGACAATTTAATTATCCTTGAAATACAAGTAATATTTTAATTTATAACGGGAAGAAAAAACTATAATTACCTTTTAATTCAATAGCCTCTGTTTCCACCTCTACATCCGTTGTTGTGCTGTCAACTTCGATTTCATGTAATGAGTTGTTTTCGTTGATTAATTCCACTTCTATTTATATAGCAAACATTAGAGGAATAAAATACTAAATAAAACAGATGGAGTTAGACTATGTTACAAACGCATCTTAAAATATACATTTCCTTTCTTTTTTTGGAGGAAAAAATATGCACTTCTTAATAATACAAACAACTTAAAATGATGATTTACACGAACATGGCCTCATAGGGTTTTTCTCTCTCCACCTCTCTCAACTTCTCTTTGCACGTCGCTTGAATTCTTCCACGCCTGCATAGCACCGAGCTATCCACGAACCACAACCGCCCGTATCGATGATACCCACTCTCCCCTCTCCCCAGAACGTTGCTGTCCCGGTCCCACTCGTGCCCTTTCGCCATAATCCCCACCATAGTCTCCGTCCGCCGCCCTCTACCGAAGTGATGGGATGGAATAATTGGATTTGGAGAGAGATGGAGTTCTGTCGATGACCTCTAGCCATCCCTTGTGCACCGGTGTCACCTCCGCCTTCGTCTCCAACACCGTTGTCCCCAAGGCCGACGCTCCCTACGCCCCCAACGTCGTCGCCTCCAACACCATCACCACCTCCTCCTCAATCAACTCTCGCACTTCTACTTTGGATTCCATCTCGGATCGGTCGGGGGAAGAGATTACAGGCGATCTACTACCCCACCATCGCTTGTCGTGGCCTCACCGTAGCCCCACACCTCCTACCTTGCTCCACAACCACTAGTATCCGCGGGAGTACGGGAAAGGCTTCAACAACGAGATAAGCCTGATTTCGTTCACCAGGAATATCCAAGAAAGGTTTGCTGGCTTTACAGGTGTGGCCGACACCGGAAGATGGTGGTGTTCCCCCCCACCCCGGAGTGTCGACAATGGTGGAAAATCGGCAGTGGTGCTGATCAGTCATGGATCACGAACAGGAGCCCTTGCTGGCCCCAACAACCAAGCGAGGTCTACACACTACCTCGCTAGGCTCAATGAGTTGAAGGACAAGCAACGGGGTGTTTGTGGGGACGCACACCTTGCCTTGCCAAGGTCGGTGCAAATTCGACAACATGACGAATATGTCATGCGGTCCATGACTACATGCGAAACATCCTAGGAGTAAGACCAGAAAAGGTGCGGTTCGACCTGTCCTTAAAGGCCCCTAAGACTAAACATAGAAAGCCTCATTTGAACAGACGGAGAGGCATATACGGATATACCCCCATTACTAAAGGAGCAGACCAAGGGACTTGAGGTTGTACCTCCGAGGGAGAAACAGACCTTGACAGTCTTAGCACCAGCACAACCTATTCCGCATACGACGACGACTCCACCGAGATTCATTAAGTAGGAAAGTGGGATGAGCAACGCTGAGTTTTGGAGCTTGATGACTTGAATAAGGAGGACTCTAGAGGACGGGTTCCAAGGGGTGCGAGGGAGGATCCCGGATCTACTGGGACGGGCACCTAGGTCACAAAGCTCCATGACCTGACAAGTATGGGTAGGCAAAAACCATATCACCCTTTGTCACCACCACTTCCCCTAACCTACTGCGCCGACGGAACACTAAGCGACACTAAGTTTGAAGATGGAAGAACCCCTAATGAGTCATTTGCCCGGACTGGGGACAAAAAAAAAAGGTGAAGGGGTGCAAGGCCACAACCGCGGAGAAAGGCCAATATGTCCGTACAATAAAGGTCGAGCAGAAGAAACGGGTTTTTGAGGTGACGGGGTCGTACCCCCTACAGAAGGACTAGGGGTACTTCAAGGGTTTGATTATCCAGGCGATGACTGTGACGCAGTCTCTCGAGGAGGCACGAGACTCAAGGCAGGGTGTAGGACAATGGGTTGTAGGATTGTCCCACTCCATACTCATCAAGGATTCTACAATTATCCTCCACATGACGGGACACCCAATTCTGTCCCAGAGAAAAGAGATTATCCTCCAACACTCTCGATGGACCCTAGTACACCAGGTAAGGGTTTTTGTTATAGAATCAACATATTTCTTAGGCAATCTCGAGTACTTGGACATTTAGTTTCTTTGTTTTATTGCCATAGTTGTTTAGTCCATTGAAAATATGTGAATCAAAGTTGAGTTTTTTACACATGTTTAGAGCGTTGATACGCTTAAGAATGTGTGGGGGTCTCGGATTATAATTTAAAACAAAAAGCAATTCATATTTATCAGTATTGGATAATTTAGTACTGCGATTATAATTTTAATGCAATGTTTCGGTGAAAAGAAAAGAAAAGTTGGTCTTAGATTTGATAAGGCTATTTCGTAGTGGTTGAAGTCAAATTTCTGGTAAACTAGGATTGATTTTTGAGACTGAAACGTTGGCCAAATTTAAGTAGGGGTGAACGTTTTAATATTACACTTTTTTTCCTAACAAATCAAAAATACACATTCTGAGTAAAACTCTTGCGATTTTTCCTCTTCTAATATAATATTTTTCAACTTAAAAACAATCGACTAATTAAAAGAAATATGTCAAAGCCTACATCCATTGGATGTCAAGTTATTAAAAGAAGAATAAAAGAGTTTTGAAGAAGTGTTGACCAAAATTAGAGGTGAGTTCACGAGCAAGTCAAATTAGTCCGTCTAATCCGATTGCAACCGGTAACGACATATTAAACTCAACTCCACGGTTATTCTTGTTGACTTACTAAACTAAAAAAACACAAGTTACGCGACAAACATTCTAATCCAATGACGACTCTTTTCACATTGAGATGACTAATTAAGCACTAGTTAATTCATTGTGAAGTTAAGCTAAGATCCCTCGAAAAGTCAAAATTAAGCTCCGTTAGGGTTTGAGAACTCTCAACCCTAGCCTCCCCTATGATGCCGTCATCTTCCTCTACGAAGCCGTCGTCATGTTCTACCTCTATGCGATCCCATTCCAGCCTCTCTCCACCGGCGTAGGGTCGGTCTCCTCTCCAGGCGTAGGTTCGGTCTCCCTTCTTTCTCGCCGGTTGTCGTCTTTGATGAATCTCTCTCTCTCTCTCTCTCTCTCGGGGTTCGGCGTCAATCCACGAGGTTTTCCATCACTATCACCGCCATCGTTTGTCGGTCGTTCGGTCGACCCATGATCTTGCTCTGGGTTTCCTGCTGGGCGGCGCGAGGGTTGCTGGTCATCGGCGTCCGTCTCGGATCTCGCCTCCGTGGGGGTCATCCCGGACTGGACCATCTTGGTCTAGTCCGATCGGGACGTCCCAGGAGGTGCCAGGGGGCTCGGCTGGCGAGCCTCGAGAAAATCAGTGAGTCGATCGGCAGGCCTTAGGGACAAGTAGAAGGAGCCCCTGAGGATAACCCGTCGGTCCTTCACCACTGACGATCACAGGTTCGGTTTTACAGCAGAAGCAGAGCGTCGCCCTCGGGAGACCTAGGGGTATTCAGGCCCCACCTTGAGCAGTGTTCGTCATTCATATTTAGTTTTATCGTTATTAGTTTTGGATGCTATTTCATTATTGTTCTAGTTCAATTTCCTTTGGTTTATGTGTTAGGTAGCCTTAATGGCGCTTCATCAAAACGTCCTAAACGTTCTTGTAGTTACAAGATTATTGTGTTTGTCCCGACAGGGCCCTCAAGCATGTACTAACTCCTTTTAATGAATGAAAGTTGCATTCACTAAAAAAAACACTAATTAATTCAGAGAAGTAAAAAATCAATGATGTTTTCTTGGACTGTCCCTAGTTTTTTCGGAAGCCATGTTGTTTCTATTCACGGACATCATCTCGGTCATCTATTCTTACTCCACAATCACCATTTCTTATTCGATCTACTCCACTGTCTCTGTTTCGGATCTCGCCACCCCCTCCCTCCCTCAAGGCCTTCGTGTCCGCCACCACTTCCTCCTCCTCTGCAACTAGAGTCGCCACCACCTACTCCACCGTATTTTCTCCGGATGTTGCCCCCGAGGCCTTCACGTCTACCGCCACTGCCACCTTCTTCTCTACCAGTGGAGCTGCCACCGTCCTCGCTGCCTCTACCACCAGAGAAACTATCGCCATCGCCTCTTTTGCCATCATAGTCGCTGCCACCTCCTCCTCTGCCTCAGAGCTGCCTCCGTTGTATGCTTACCTCTCTGGTATGGATCGACTGAAACAACATCTCTTCTCAACCGCCCATCGATCATCCAAGGTCATCGGTGGTCCGACCTAGGGACCAACGCTAGGACTATGGTGAATATGATCATTTGGGGAATCCGTGTAGAGTCGCTCCATCCCCATCCACTAGATTGGGACCCTGACACCCCCGCC
Source organism: Erodium trifolium (assembly GCA_036897425.1). Taxonomy (NCBI): domain Eukaryota; kingdom Viridiplantae; phylum Streptophyta; class Magnoliopsida; order Geraniales; family Geraniaceae; genus Erodium; species Erodium trifolium. The sequence continues at coordinate 10,490 of JAYMTN010001942.1, forward strand.
CGGAGTTAGGGAGAGTGGAATCAATAACTCCTCCAGCCGGTAACAACTAGTGAAAACTTGGCGCCCCAACCCCATATGCTGGATCAGAACTTTGACACCCCCGAGGTATGTGTAAGGTCGCACATCTCGCACTACCAAGTTTGGTGCAAACCTGACATCCTGGTTCCCCCGTTTCCTAGTGTTCTCCTTGGATGCCCATTATCCCTTCAAACGCCCCGTATCAGATATCTCGGGCATTTTCAGGTCGAGAAATGACCACAGTGAGTTGCATTTAAGCCACCACCACCCTGAGGATTTCCTCTCACTCTTTTTCCCTGGATTAGTCGGGTATTCTAGTAATAGGGTTAGTGTCCGAAACCTACGAGATCGTCAGACTTTGTCTCACCCTTTTCTTTTCTCCCATACATGTGTTTTAATTTCCACTACTACAATCAATAAAGTCTCAATTACATGCTAAAAAATCACTAATTAAATACCTTTCGGTACCCTTTTGTTCGGTCCACAGATCTTAAGGTCCAACATGTTTGAAAATGACCATTTTAGTATCCTTATGTTCGGTCCACGAACTTTTTATGTATTTGAGGGTTAAAAAACTAACGGAATATTTAATTCCATTAGTCATGTGACACCATGTGCAGTAAGTGAAGACTGAACTAACAAATATGCCCTTAATATCAAAGAGGTTCGCCTCGTGGCATGACCAGGTGGCGTTATTGGATTGCTAGGACTAGGCTAGCTAGAGAGAATCTCTAGGATAAACTCGCACAAGGCAGAGAGAATAAAAAAAATGTAGATAGTGAAGACTATCAAAAAATATATAAGTAGCTCTTAATATTGCATCAAATCTAGTATTTCATGAATAAACAAATCATTTTGACTTTGTTTGTGAGAAACTTCAACAAAGCCAAATCTCTACTGAATATGTGACGATTGGAGACCAGTTCGAAGACACTTTTACTAAAGCATTGACTGTAGTTTGGGTATATTAACTACAATTTCCAAGCATGTTTGGAAATCCTCGTGCTTCATTAACCGCTAAAATGTGGTTAATATCATTCTGTGTTGGCTTACGCCGGTACGTCGGACCGAAGGTAGTAACGACTCCCCTGCAAAATTTGATCACATACTATAAAGACACGCTTTCTCCTATTTTCAGGTACTCGTCCAGTCCATCGGATGCAATTCCATAACACAATTGCCTAATGACCTCAGTACATTTCTGATACGGAGATAACGAAATCCTACCCACAGCGTCTAACTGTTGCCTGAAGTACGCATCGTTGTAACGACCGTCTTCGGGTTTCGAATTTGTCGTTTCGAATCGAGTGAAAAAAAAGGGGACTGGTTGAGCGG
>JAYMTN010001943.1:0-11841 GCA_036897425.1 Erodium trifolium
CTCTGTTCACTCACGTGTACTACGCTTTTCTCTTGCCGAGCAACGTCACGTTTAAATTCGAAATCTCCAACCTAACGGCTATTTTCCTCTCGAACTTCGTCACCACCCTCCACCGGAAGAACCCGCCGGTGAAGACCCTTTACTCCGTCGGAGGGGCCGCCGTGGCCGACCCCACTCTGTTCGCGACCTTGGCTTCCGACCCGGAACGACGTCGTACGTTTATCGAGTCGTCGATAGAGGTTGGGCGCGAGTTCGGGTTCGATGGGCTGGACTTCGATTGGGAGTTTCCGAAGACCCAAGAGGAAATGCGAAACTTGGGCCTTTTGTTCGAGGAGTGGCGGGCCGCGATCGACGAGGAGGCGGCCGCCACGCGCCGCCCCGGGCTTCTTCTCACGGCGGCGGTTTACTTCTCTCCGGACGTGAAGATCGACGGGGTCCACCGGTCGTACTATGTGGCTTCGTTGACTAAGAACTTGGACTGGGCCAGCCCAATGTGCTTTGACTATCACGGCGGGTGGGAACCGAAAACAACAGGGGCCCACGCGGCCTTGTTCGATCCCAATACGAATCTGAGTACGAGTTATGGGCTTAGGTCTTGGATTGGGTCCGGGATGGAGCCCAGTAAGATCGTTATGGGCCTACCGTTATATGGGCGGAGTTGGGAGCTGGAAGATGCGTACTACAGCGGAGTAGGTGCACCGGCGATTGGGTTGGGCCCGGGAGATGAGGCGCAAATGAAGTACCGACACGTGGTGGCGCTTATCAAGGAGTACGGTGCTACGGTGGCGTATGACGTGGCTACAGTGTCCACGTATTCGGTTTTGGGAACGGCTTGGATCGGGTATGATGACGCCGTTACCGTGACGGCGAAGATTGGGTTCGCTCAGACCCTTGGGATTCGTGGTTATTTCTTTTGGGACGTTACCGGTGATCATGAGTGGACAGTTTCCGGCCAAGGTAAATTGACTATTATACCCTTCTTGTTTTTCGATTTATTGTTTTGTTGATACTCATCATATGGTTTTGATTTTGTTGATGATGTGCAGCTGCTAAGGCATGGATGCATAAATAAATCTGTAAGTTGAAGCTCAACTTCATCCTCTTCTTCCTGAAGCTCAGCGTGTTAACGACCAAGGAGAGACAGATTTATAAATCAGCTTCGATGATATTATCGAATTTAGTTTAATTTTCCAGTAATTCTGTTACCTTTTGCTCACAAATTTTTGTGGGCAAAAATGAAACTTCTATTGACAAGCAAACATTTTTATTTCCAGATTCATTGATTGTACACTTGAATCATGGAATGATTTTTAGTCATTTCCAATAACCTGGTTTTTCCGACTAGTCAGCCTAAATACCATATTTACCTCACTAATCTTTACAAAGTATTTGTGACCAGACAATCATACAAATCTTAATCAAATTCAATTTTGACTGATTTGGTTACAATCAAGAAAATCAGTACAATGTATTACAGTTAATTGCAGCCCAAATTGGTTACAATTAAATTGGAACACTTAGTAACAGATTATGCTTTGCGCATAATCATGCGTCTTTCTCGTTTGTATTCAACTTCTTCTCTCTGGTGCATGATTATAAGGGCTCTTCTTACCTGCCAAATGCAAACAAATACACACCAATGACTATATGTAAGAGAACAATACAAAAAGCACAAAAAATTGGCTTTCTTCTAAATAATATATTACTTACGATCAACCTTGACCATTTCTTATGCTTAGTAACATGCACATCATGTAAAGCGACCAACGACAATAGTTTGATACACTTCAACCATGTAGGGATAAGAAAATTTAGGACATTTAAATACTTACAATAGATTCATTCATCCCCATTCTACGCAGCTCATCGATCAGCCTTCTCTCTGAAATGTGGTTCCCGATACCAATCCTTCTCTTTATCTGGGTTTCAGCTTGCTGTCATGGGAGAGCAAAATAATCAACTGCGGATAAAAAAGAATCAAGACATGTAGAAGCATGGTATATTGTCCACTACAAACCTTGACCTCATTTGCCATTTCCCCAGTGAGATTTACTTGTTGATTTATTCCAGAACGTGCTGCATCCATCGTGGATACAGTGAAGAGCCTTATTGCCTCCAGAACATGGTCCTCAGTGGCAACATGGGATCTAAAAGCACATTATAAATGAGACAGTAAGTTAACTAAAGCAAAACAATGAACCTTGGTGTTAGATTATTTCATGAACACCTTAATTGATGACAGACATTGTTAACCCTACCCCGACCTTTGTTAAGAAGCAATTAAAATGTCAAGACTTGGGATATGCTACACTACTCAAAAGTCATCGACATAACTTTGAAGACTCAAAGTTAACAACTTCCATGACTAGAGTTTTTGTGGCTCATTTTCAATATTAATAACTCAATTTAATGTCTTGAGCATCAGCTACACCAGCAATCTCCAGCAGAGTCTAAGTTTAGGATCAATACTTACAATCTCATTTTGGCAAGCGCTTCACTTAACCTTATAATAGCTTCCAACTGCCTCACAGTAATTGGTACAGCAGCTGCCTCTCCACTTTCATTTGCCTGCTGCCTCATATCCTACAACCACCAAAATGATACCAGATCATGTTTAAATGATCATTGTCCCAACAGGTAAGGATATCACCTTCTACATTTTTCATCCACAAGCAATTTTGAGAACATTTGTTCTGATTAAATCACCAAAGGATGAAGAAAACATGGATAATATTGAAGCACCAGAGAAATCGATATTGCAGACAGACCTCCTCATACAGAATGATTGGATCTAGTTCCCAACTACACATAGAGCACAACATACATAATGCAAATACAATGCAACTAAAACAGCTAGTACATGTATGTGTAGTTTATTAAGTCTAATTTTCTTAAGTTTAATGCTAACTAGCTTCTATTCAAGTACATTTACTGAACTAAAAATCATTATGTTACATGTTTTATCTATGAAATGAGCTTGCTGAAAGAATACCTGTCTGATTTGGACATAATTATGCTGCAGCCTTGTAGCTGCAGATTCGGATAAGCGTGGGTGGCAATGGGATCGACAATACTGTATATATCTGCAAACATTTTAGCACCATAATCAGTATTGGAAAATGTCACATTGGTGGGAATAGATGACCAAGCTTCGCAGCATATACCTTTTCAGCCAATTTTCTTCTTTTGAAACTTTAGAGTCTCCTGAGACCGCCACTGCAGAAGCATGAACTTTAATAATATGGCTAGCTATTATCTGCAATGAGACAGCTTTCAATTAATCCACAACACTGGATAATGTATACTCTATAAATCCACAACTCCAAACGTATGACAGAGCATGCATTTGAATAGTACGTGAAAGCAATGCTTTCAAGTGCTAATCTACTTTGTATCTCAATAGAAGCTTCACATAAAGCCATTAAACTTGATTATTCAGCTTTCAAAAAATGATCCAAGTGAAACTGTCTTAAAATGCCAGACAAGACTGGACAATTGGCATTCCTTGCAACATCACAATGCATCCTCCAATGAAACATTAGAGGCAAGACGGTTGGTTCTGAATACCTTATCTTGACTGTACATCCTGATATCCTTCACAATGAAGATTAAATCAAATCTTGAAAGAATTGTTGTCTGCAAGTCAATATTATCTTGTGCAGTCTGCAAAATAAACAACTGCTGTAAGGCACCGCTCTTAAAATATGCATTTAACCATTAAAAAGAAATTACATATGTATTATGGAAGACATTCAACCTTAAGATCATCATATCGTCCTGATGGAGGGTTAGCAGCAGCAAGCACGGCTGTTCTAGAATTGAGAACAGTTGTTATTCCTGCTTTGGCAATGGATATGGTTTGCTGCTCCATGGCTTCATGAATAGCAACCCTGAGCCACATCAACTTTATATAAATCTTAAAATTCTGAGAACAGAGAAACATTATGGTTCTGCAAGATCTACTTGCACTCAAAATTACCTGTCCTCCGGCCTCATCTTGTCAAACTCATCAATACAAACTACACCTCCATCTGCCAGAACCATTGCTCCTCCTTCCAGATAAAATTCACGCTGAAGGATGCAGATATGTGAATTAAACAAGGACTTTTTTATATCACAGCTCATATAAAGTAATCCAAAATGCAAACATTTCCAGAACAATGAGGGAAAAAAAATACTATTCATATATGTCAACTAAGAACAAGAACATACAGTGCTGTTATCACGAATTACAGAAGCAGTAAGCCCGGCAGCTGATGATCCTTTTCCTGATGTGTAAACAGCTATTGGAGCTGTCTTGTCGACAAACTTGAGAAACTTCACAAATGCAATTACCAATCAGCAGCAAATTAAATCAAGAGAATTACATAATATTCAGTATTTACCAAGGATATGGTTCCAATTCCTAGTATGGGACCCCATAATAGAAACAGGGGAGAAAAGAAACCGAACAAAGTCATACTTTCAGTTTAAGTTCACTGACTGTGACTGCCTTCTCTGGTTATTGTGGTCTGTTCCTTTTTACTTGAAATGAAAGTCGTATTGTGACCAAAGACCATAATATATAACTAACCTGTGATTTAGCTGTAGATGGGTCCCCCAGAAGCAATACATTGATGTCGCCCCTTAACTTGACACCATCAGGCAAATTCTGCATTTGCAGAGATGGGTTATTCAATCTGTAAAGTAAACTCCCTAAAGTATCAGAAGATTCATTTTCATGACTCATGATGTACTTTTCTGGATCCTCCAAATAAAAGAAAAGCCACAGCCTTCTTTACATCCTCATGACCAAATATTGATGGAGCAATCTTAGAGCATATGTTTTTATATGCATTAGGGTCTGAAGCAAATTTCTTAAATTCTTCTTGCTGCACACAACAATGTCACATAACTCAAAAATGAGAAAAAACATATAGATTTATTCATCGTTTATTTTAAATATAAAGGCATAAAAGCAATAATTCTTTATACGATTAGCATATATGTGCTGAACAGTAAATCATAAGCTGCAATGTGGAAGGGAAGGATAAAGTTGCAAATAGACAGTTTGAGTGATGATTATAGCATTCACCTCTTCTTGTGAAAAGTCAGAACGATTACGGGAGTTACCATCGTTAGCTTCTTCAATTCCTACAACCCTGATGTAAGGCTGTCTAACTGCAACTGCTCCTTTGTGGCTGCACAAAGAACCAATTGATAAAGATTCCAGACTTATTAAGTTAATGGCTATAATTCAAAAAGATAAAAATAAGCACTTGACACAAGGTATGATAATCCTTACGAGGTGGAAGAATTGGCTGCTTGAAAGATACTATAAATTCCCATGATGGTCAATCTCCTCCCAGGTACAATTGATTGAACAAGAGCCCGGTCTAGAGAGAGAAGCATATTTCGAGGAAGCTCCCCAGTAGGAACATCCTTTGAAATCCAAAGCAAGATTAGTCAACAGAACGAAAAAAAGTATATCCCAACATTTATCTACCATACGAACAGATTATTACCTCTGGGTTCTCCTGCAATTTGAGGGTCTGCTGATCAACGTACTGGCTCCTATCAGGAACCACAATCCATGGATCTATTGGACAAGGTTCTTCCCCAGCCTGCAGAAGTTTTAGTCAGTTATGTACTTGTGTAATAGTTCAAGAAGTAAAATGTAATAGAGGGTGTGAAATAAACCTGAGGAACGTGGTCACATGATCGAGGAACAATTGCACCACCAAGGCCTGGACGGCAAGGAACTGTTCTGACATTCTTACAATTCTTACACAATAGAGTCACATAAGTTGCCTTTGCCTTGGTTTTTGAAGCAGCAATTGTAATCCCAGTTATCTTTACAAGTTTTGATATGTATTGAGCCTATCCATCCATACAAATAAAGATCAGATTCAATTAATCACATCAAAACCCTAAATTAGATAATAAAAAACTCACATTCAATAAACCACCACAAAACCCTAAAATGGAATATTTCAACAGATCAGATACGCCATCAAAAGCCCTAACTCAACTAAACCTCAATTAGCGGATTAGATCATACTCACTAAAGCCTATGAAATATTCACATCTAATCTCCATTTCACGAGCTCACATTTGCTTGCTAAATTCACTCGTCAAACCAAACAGAAATTCGAACCAAAATCGCATTCACGCACCCCAAGTAACCTCATCGACACTGGGTCCTCCCTCGAAGTCAGCAAGATCTGAACTTCTCCGGTGACGGGCTCCTCCATTTCTCCACTCTCCCCAGGCACTTTCGACCTCAAACTTGCCAAAACCTCCGCCGCCGCAGTCTCAAACTACAAATTCACGAATACACGAGTCAACACACACACACCCAAATCGCACATTTCAGTGCTAATTCACAGAAAAATCATAGGGCGATCAGATTAGGTTACCAGAGGAAGATAATCGGAGGGAGCGGAGCGGAGCTTGTCGGGCAGATCCGCATCGAAGGCGTCGAGGTCTTCCATGTTCACGAGGAGCGATTTGGATTTGTTGTTGGTAAGGGCATCTCTGTAAGGAAACTCCTTCTTCTCGGTCTCGAAAGCACGGATGAATTCCTTGAACTTGCGGAGGACGGCGTGACGGGAGGCGGCGGCTTCAGGGTCGCCGGCACCGCCGCGGGGGAACTGCGCCTGGTCGCTATAGTACACTTGTCCCTCATCCCACCCCGACATCGTCTCTCTCTAAAAAAACGCGCTCTTTCTCTCTCTAGAAACCCAGAATCGGTCGTTCCTGGCGGAGCAGCTCCTGTTTGGGTATATGGAGTTCTTGGCGGGAAGAAAATGGCGGGAAATAGTACGTGTATGGCACTCGCGTGGTGGCGCGTTCCTTCGGAGAATCATCTCGGCCTCTTACGTACGAAGTTTAGGGAAATGGGCTATACAAGAGGCCCAAAACTTTTGCGAATTGGGCCAACCTGGTGGTGTCTTCAGGCCCAATCCTACTTGGTGACGTAATAATATACTAGTAAGTATTAACAGAATACGATTAAAATGTAAAAGCCAATACACAAATTTTTGAAAGTAAGCCAATATAGAAATGATACATGCATTTTGTAAATTCTTGAAAGTAATCCCATATAAAAGTGGTAGACGCGTTTGGTGAATTGTTTGTACGTTTGGCGTATTGTTTTTCTGTACATTGGCGTATTGTTTTTCTGCATACAATGTTGTGTTAGTTCGGTTTAGAATCTGTAATATTATTGTTTAACAAGTTTATATCCATCATATTACCGTTTGTTTTGAGTGTTTTAGTAGATTGTATGTATATCTTCACTTATTACTTTTCAAAAAAGATTATATACGACTATCAAGCATCCATCGTCAATTTAGGGGATGATAATTAGTTGAAACAATGCATCTCATCTTACGATCGAATTGAAATACATTAAGAGCCTCGTAACGTCCCGGCCCCACACACAGTTCAGGCACCGGCTACGTTAGGTCTGCAGCCCAATACACCCCAACCCCTCAGGTGTACTGTCCACAGACAAATACCAATCTAGGTTGTTGATAAGACTCGAACTTGAGACCTCACCCTTTAATAGCAAAGCTATCACGAATTGAGCTAACAATGTGCAACGAATTGCACGGATGAATAGGAAGAATGGGGCTTTGTCAATGTATTCAGTGGGTGAAGGACTGAATCGTCAACACAGATTTCGTCCAGTCACTCACAATCTGCCATCTGCCCCTTTTAAAAAAAATATCAGTGTATTGGATTTTCAACCTTAATTTTCAACACCCTCATCCAAAATAAAAACTCAACAATTCTCATCTCACCACTGCCAAAAATTTCTCTCCATATTTTTCACCGATGGCTCCAGCAATCGAAGAACAAATAAAAAACACCCACCTTTGAAAAAGTCATAAGACTACATGATGAACGATATGAATAAATTTTAACGAAAATCCTTACAAGAGTGAATTTGAAAAATAGGCCTCAAATTCGGTATGAGATAAGAACATTTGTAAAGGGAAAAATAATATAATAAAGAACTCATATAGGATACTAATCATAACCCAATTCTTCCCAGATAATACAGAATTACAGGAGTTCAAGATCATAATATAACACACAGTAACTGAGCTACCGCTCAGTGGTTTGTGCATGCCCTAAAACAAGTTAACACAGAAACTATATACAAAATTATCTATCCAGATCTAAAATGCAGTCTGAAATTGCTGATGTGGCCTTACCCAGGTTTTGGATCTTTGAACCGAGGTTAGTAGATACAAACATAGACCAAAGGAACGAATCATTATGTGATCCTCAAAGGGTTCGATCTGAATAGCCATTGTCTAGGTAACCTTCCTTTCCTAAGAACCAAAGAGCTGCCTTGGCTGCAACCTCAGCTGCAGCTTTCTTTTTGGCTTGAGGGGGCCCTATGCATTGTAAGTACACATTTTCGGCTGCTTCTATCTCCACCACCGCCTTGAAAGTGAACCTGCAAGTTTCATACCAGAATAATAAGCCTACGTAGCTCTTGTGGGCAAAGAAAGTTTAGCTACAAGAAAGGAAATAAAGCATATATATGTGGATCTTGTGCTGTACAAACTATATGAGCTCAAGCCCAAGTCTGGTTCTTTTGACTAGGAACGAACTTAAAATAGCTTATTTGGTATATGAGCTTGAGCTGTTTGCAAGCAGCTCAGATTGTTTCTCGAAACTTGCTAGCATTTAGTTCTCTTTTCTTTTTCCAGGAATCAAGCTTCGTGCATTTCGATCCTAAGGTGTATATGGAATTGACATAAAATGCACTCCTTTGTGTTCTTTGGCCATCATTGCTGAATTAACCGACTCATTGACCACACGTTCAGCAAATTCTTGAAAATTATTAGTTAACAGACCATATGAAGACAAAAACAGACTCTCACATAATGAAATGAATGATATAACTATGTTCCTACAATGGCTCCACACATATGTATCCTTGTAACCACCAAATTATTTGGCCTGGGTTCAAGTGGTCAAGCAACGGTACCTCACTTCTCATTTCTCTTCCTAATTTCTGTTGGGCCTCTCTCTAATTCAATCATTTGGGCCGCTCTCTCCCTCTCTCCATTCAGCCCTTGTAGGGCCTCTCTCAACGTGGGGGTCAAGAATTTAGAACTCTCTTCTACATAAGGGAGCCCATTTATTGCTTGATACATACATCAATCTTAAATAGTTCTTTAAGAATAAAAATTTGTTTGGTGCTCCCTTACTTCTACATAAGCAAGGTCTTGAGCCCAAACAGCTTTGATACATCTGATTCAGTCAATAAAAAAAATCACCAAATTATTGTGAGTTACCCGGCAACTACCATTCAGCAATCAATTAGAGGTGGAATTACTATTAACGTATAAACTGATATAAAGTAAAATAATATAGCTGATGTACTTACACTTTCATGTGGCCGGGCCCTTCCTCATTGCAACACTCAAACAAAGGTGGTTTCCAACAGTTAGCAGTGCAAATTTCATACAGACACGATCTAGCTGACCTTTTGTTTGTTTCACCTAAGAGATAAAAACAGTAAGGAAAAGTGACAAACCCTCCTTTCCAGATACAGTGCAAGTGAAACATATAAAAAAGTAATACCTTCACTCTGTGAACTAGTCGCACTACTTCGATCATCAAAGGCTCCACATGGAGTTGGAGAATGTCTACTAACAGGCATGACGCGGGTAGGACTGTTATAGTTTTGTGAACCACTGTACCTTTTCTTGTTTTCAATGGTTCTACAAGGAGTTAGAGGGTGTCTACTAGTAGGTGAGATGTGGGAAGGTTTGTGGTTAAGTTTTTGCATATCAGTGCATGATGTTTGGGGATGTCTAGTAACAGGTCTGGTGTTATTAGGATTAGGGTTATATCCTCTGACTAAGCATTCTTGGTCTTTTGGACTTCCATATCCACTGGCATTAGGGGTAATAACATCTATGGATGTCGGGTTAAACCCGATCAGTTGCGCCACATCTACGGGTGTCTCGTTATACCCAATCAGCTCGGCCTCCATCTTGCAGCTCAGCTTCACAACTTCCTCCAAAGATTTATTGGACTTGGGAATCAAGCCCTGAACCTGGCCATGTTTACCAAACTGAAGTTATAGAACTAATTTAAAAAAAGAACCCGATAAACTACACGGACATCACCGACATATTTCAAGTTCACATGTTCAGGTTCAGAGCAATGCATCATTTCATGAACTTACATAATTATATGAAATGTTACCTATAGAATTTAACATTGATTGGGGGATAAGTTTATAAATTTCAAAAGAAATAAAGGAAAAAACACATCATTTTATGTAGGGATAATCTCACTTAGCAACCCTTAGCTAAGTATGCATTATCCTCAGTCAATACCCCTAAGTTTAAAACGTTTTCGATAACCCCACCCCAATTCCGTCACTTTTTGGATGAGAAGTGATAAAAATACCCTTAGTTTGTACATGAAAGGGATTTTTGTCATTTCACACCCAAAAGTTGAGGGTAAAATGAGACTAAAAAAAAACTTAAGAGGGTTGTCTTAAACTTCTTAAGGGTAGTTAGCTGAGAATGGTGCACACTTAAGCATAACTGGGTGAGATTATCCCTTTCATGTTGATTAACCAGAGGCTGACTGCAAATTCATGCCAGTTGAGTTCACAATCAAAACTTCCATAATTGTTTAATCAGATAAACAGAGTTATTGGATTCATCATAGTTTCACAAGCTATAGGAAATCGAAAACATAAAGATATAATTGACCGTAAACATTTTACCTTCAACATTTCATATAATTGTCGGGCAGCAGTTCTAATGGCTTCTTTTTTGTTCAAATTGGTAGCTAAAACAGTTGCACCAACACCTTTTCCTGTCACTTTTCCTTCAACCAAAAACATCAGACCCGTCTTTTGAAATGGAAATTGCAGATCCCAATTGCGAGATTGGCAAAGTTCTTGAAGTTCTCTAAAAGGACTAATTTGCATGCGAGAGACGCTTGCGACTGGATCCAAAAAGGATAGCATCATCTTCCAAACAAAATCTAAATCGAACCCTGTGTCAAGAAGAATAGCACCCAGACAAGACTCCACCAAGTCACCCAGCGCCTGATTGGCAAATGAAATTGTAAACGTGTCAGAGTTCTTTTAGTTTTTGTTTCCATGTGGAACACTTGAACCATCAAAAAGACAATAAATAGAATGTTAGCATCTCTAGCTCTCTCCTTAAACCCCTCATGAAATAGTTTCTCCCTCTACATACTTGTTAACAAAATGTATAGAACTAATAAAGACTTTGATTGAGGGGGAATGCAAGTTCCTTTCAACAAAATTAAATCAAGTTTTTCAATAAATAGAGCTTATTATACAGATTACATAATCAAGATAATCTCACAAGATTACAGTAAACTTGTAACCCATTACATTGAACCGCACTGACTTTTAAATTTTCTCACCCAACTACACCAAACTTCCAAAATTTCTCACTTTACTCTATTTTGGTAATAAGTGACAAAAATACCCATGCATCAAATTAGGGAACTCATGCAAAATTTAATATAACAGTGGCATACTTCTGAAATTAATGAAGGGTGTTTTGTCATTTATTACCAAAATAGAGTAAAGAAAGAAATTTGTAAGTTTAATGTAGTTAGGTGAAAAAATGTAACAGTCAATGTAAGTGAGAAACGTGACAATTCTTATGGGAGATTATCCCTATATAATAAGGTAAACATGCTAATGCACTAATAATTTTCCTTGTGAGAGAACTATCTTTCTCAAATGTTTGATATCAATCCCATTATACGCAGTCTAGCTAATGTCAGTAAAGAACAGGTTTCTACTGTTCCTACTGATGAGATATTTCTTTTCCA